>JAOEHI010000019.1:4092681-4103104 GCA_025447815.1 Percopsis transmontana | reverse complement strand
AAAAAAAAAACATACGAAAAAAGTAATGCCCTGTATGCACAACGAAGACATTTTGACGAACAAAAGTCACAGATACTTTTCATCCATTTGTTCCATTTTTTTTCTCTCAAGGGGTTTGACCATTGGGAACAATTTTATTGTATAGAAGCTATTTACATATCTAGATCTGTACACTAAGCACCAATGCTGTTTAACTCCCCGTCTCTGGGGGAAGGGGGGGGCGTCTGTACTGCAAATCTGCCAGCAGGACTGTACTGTACCTGGAGGGGGGATCAGGACGTATCAGGACTACCGGCGTTCTGGCAGTAACGGCTTCATCACGTAAGTGCTGTCAACAGAGAGCCCGGGGGGGAGGGGGACACAAAGGATAACTGGATATTTTTAGCACGACGCGCATGACAATTTATCTGCTTGATGGCTGCTCTGCTGATTATGTCATTATTAAGAATAATTTTCGTCCACCCCGTGCATCGGAAATCCCTTTCGGACGGAGATGCCGTGCGTTTGGATTTGGGATTACAAGAAGATCTGCACCCTCAAAGGACTATGGGAAACGTGGTTTCCAGGCTTTGGATTGTCGGGGGGTGGGGGTGGGGACAAGGGGCAAAGGGGGATATGTGTTCAAACTAATCCATAACATAATATAGCTTGAGTGGAGCTGGGCATATAAGGACTAGTTTTGTACTCTGTGTTGGTACTACTTTTTGATAGTGGTTAAATCACATTACACTGTATCAATGAAACTTTCATTGTACCTTTAGTTGAGATTAATGTTCTTTGCTATTCTACCTATTGGTTTTACTTCACCTCTCTCTCTCTCTCTACTAGTCAAAGACCACTTGGCCGAATAGAAGTAATTACCTGCACTGTATTCCATTGACAACTTTTCTTTTAATTGGAAGCTGTGCTCTCTGTATGACCAAATTCTTGGATACAACTGATGCCCACTGCGATGAAACATAACCAGGGAAAGATTTGGATTGGGGTTTGGGTTTTTTTGAGACACGGGGAAAGAAGGCAATGGCAGAAATGTAAACCTTTTGGGTTACACAGATTTTCTTTCAGTCCGTTATACTTTAATACGGTCGAGTTCCATAGCTGTTTAAAGAATAATGCCTATAAATGACTAATAGAAGCCACGAGGCCAAGCTCTGACAGATCACATTAGGAGGCGCTCAAATCTTGTTTAGCCTGCAAGCTCATGGCAGGTGGAATAGAGAAAAAAGGGGAAATAATGGAGGAGAGAGAGCTAGATTGGCACAGGTCGACCCAGGAATCCCCGTGATACACCTCCTGCCTAGGTTTCATCATCAACCACGGTCGGTTCTATGCTGAGGCACGATGCATTATGGGAAAGGAGGAAGACAGCCTTTGAGAATCACTCTCAAACCCCTCCTTATCTCACGCTAAAGAACTATCACTTTCCTTCTTGCCCTCTCTGTTTTTTACTGCTCTGTTTTCACCGTCTTGTCTTTTATACTGGACCGTCAGTCTGGGGCCTCGTCACTGCGGTGGTTTCATCCCCGTGTCCACATGCGCCTTTGGTATTTCATCTCACGCAAGACTGCATGCCTTCTGGCATTCTGTCTGCTATGATGGCCTTGCTAACATCTTTAGGTCAGCGAAGTCCCCTTAGTGAGTACACAGCCCGCCGCATAGCTTCCCTCTGCTAGCTAGTACCATTAGCCACAGGGGTTGGGAATGTGTCATGCAGCGACAAAACTGTGGTCAGACCGAGACGCTCGGAGGGGTTCCTGAGGGGTAAAAGGGGGTAGGTCTTCGTATTGACAGGGAGATTGAAATAGCCTGGACGGCAAGCCCATTGCGAGAAACCTGTGTTTAAGTCTAGGCTGCGACACTGCTTGCTTATGCTGAAACATTTTTCTCCCTGTTCTTCTCTACACTAAAGCATAGATGTGTTGAGGCCTTTGTTGTGAGAATACAGCCTGCCCCTCTTGGCTCACCTCAAAGGCACTGTGCAGTCATTCAAAATAATGAGTACAGACTCCCCTTACCCCACATAACACTGTGGTAGACGGGCTGTACGGCAGGCATAAAATCTAAATAAAATCACGTCATGTTGCTGTTTGGGCAATAGAAAAAAGGTTTTAAATTGAATAAAATAAACTATTACCTCCAGACTGTTTGTCTTGCTGTATGAACTCAACTAGGGCCTCATTTGAAATTATAATAAAAAAGTAATAGGGCTGTTATTAAGGGACCATGGAGTGTTTTTTCCTGACTATGCCTCTTGATTTTCAGATATATTTATGTGAAAAACAACCCAACTAAACATAAATACATATAATTACCATATCACTTCGGCAAAAACCCAAATGTGAGATGGAATCGTGCAGGCACTGACACTGTTTACGTTCATATGTTTTCTAATTCTAGGTCTTCTGTTTTTAATTGTATTCAAGTAGTTGCCGGTATGTGTTAATGTGTTAATAGGCAACACACAAACACCACAGACTAAGTAATTAGGCATAGCCTATCCAAGTGCTTTGAAATACAGTCAAAATATTGTATATAGGCTAACAGTCTGATTGCCTGCAGTTGAACTCAAGATTTATTAGACTCACATAAAAAGCAACATGACCTTGTTTTTAGTAGTCCTAGCCAATGCCTGAAATACATTTCACAGTAAACCTTGAAACAAAGTGAAATGTTCCATTTATATATTGGCTGGATTGCCTATGGGACAATGTATTTTTGAGACATTAAAACATATATCTTATACATTAGGTCCATGGCTAAAGTTTTTTTAATTTTCAGGATATTAACTGAAATTCACAGGTAGCCGGAGTAAATAACCTGCTTTTCCATCACAATTGGGTGAATTTCAGGCAAAGAAGAGTCCCACAAAAGTCCCTGTGTCACTTGCACACACACTTATCCACCCAATTGCACCATAGCTAAGGAATCACAAACGAGAATGGCCAACAGTGTTAGTTGATCAGTTAAGTTGGATGTCAGTTATGTTCAGGTCCGTTCCATTTTATAGGTTATCCCTTTCATGTTTATGAATTGCAATGGGCTATGCATTCATTAATACACTACTATAAGCTTGTACATAATTTGAAGGAGCAGTTCAATGTACCAGCGAGTACCAAGCCAATTCAAGCACCACTATCCAAATAAATAACAGTGGCAAAAGAAGAACCACCCATTGTAATTGGAATGTGAGTAAATAGTGAAGAAATTGCAGGGCAATGCTAAAAAGTTGAGGATGAATGCCAATGAATAAATTGCTACACAGCTCAACCGGCTGATTGATGATGAAGGATAAATGCAAGCCCACTCTAGCTTGAATAAAGTTAAAAAAATAAATGTTTGGTAGCACATGACACATTTGATAAATTAACAGGGAATATCGCCAGATAGTATATCTCCAGCAATACTCACCTATGGTGAAGATTGCTTGGTAGCTTTATTATATGCTTTTGGCGACAACAACTGAAAATCTTGCTAGCCATTGCAAAAATGTATGTAAAACCTACTAGAAAGAAGGAACATAGGATGTCTTAACAAATATAGCTGCTTAAACGGTCCATTTGTTTTATGTGCCACTTCTTGTTACAGTCTAAATAAAAGGGACACAAACACAGAATATATATTTACTTTTGTTCCTCACAACTCCCAGTTTTCTTCAGGTAATATACAGGAAGAAATTATCTTCTCCGAGTTTAGAGAGTGCCAGTGCCGAAGTTTAATTCCAACCTTCTCATGATCCAGAACCTTAAAAGTGGTATTTAACTACTATGTGCTAATGGGGAAACGGGCAATCAACACCACAACTGGCTATGAAGTTTATTTCCATTTTCTAGTTTGCTTCTATTTGTGAGGATAGAAAAACACAACTTGATTAATTCTCGACTGAAACTGAAAAGAGAGACACGATTTCAATACTGCAATTATCAAATTATATTTGTCTCACAATAAAAATCTAAACACAGGATACTAATATAAACCCTATATATTGATAAAGTTTTATAAAGCAAATTTCAGAGTTCTTTTGTGGTTATCGCAGATTTGGCATTCTGTCACTCTATCTTTCATATAGGAAGAATGCTAAAAAAAACTATCCACAAATGTGCATTAGAGGCAGAATTTTTCAAACTGTGGGTCGAATACAGAAATGGGTCACAGGCCTGTTTTTTTTTTTTTTTTTTCTGGGGTGGACAGGAGACAGCAATTATTATTGTTTGATTTGTGTTTAAGTGTATGGGCTAGAAAGGGAGGAACAAGCAGTACGAATGAATGTAACGCAACGAGTGCCATTTTCTAACTTCAAACAGCATACACGACAACGACAAGACCTCAGTTTGATCTTGAGAGGTTTTTTTGTTAACGGTCGGGTAACTGACATGTTCGAGCACGGTGTGAAAGGGCAGGGCACTTTGTGAGTTGGTCTAGCATTTGTAATGTAGATTATTTGTCACTTGTCTTTCTTTCTGGTTAAATAGTAATTACTCTTCTGGAGCACAATAAATGATTTTAATAAGCTGATGTGTTTCTCAGAGTCTTTATTTTGCTGCATGCTTATCTGGATGATATTACAAAGCTGACCTATTTAATGAATATACCGTATGATGTATTAATAAAAAAATTTAAAAAGCCACTTTTCCTCACAAATAAATTCTGTTGCATAGGTAACATATTAATTTGGAATCATTGTCTACAATATAGGCTTAAGAAGAAATACTTATTGTGTATACAATAAAGGCCCCAGCAGTTTCTGTCCAGTATATTGAAAATGTGCTTTGACATGTTGGTTGTATACGCCTAAAAGCAAGCTTTATATTATTCAAGGTCAATAAAATGTCAATGGTTTTTCAATACAAGATTCCCAAACGGAGCTTATCACTCTATTCTATTACAGTAATAACAACATAACCAAATTAGTACCACAGGGTTGATAATTATTTTCCAGTTTCAGTTTCTTATATTACAACACATGCATTATTTGTCATTCATGTACAGAGTTTTAAAATACTAGACACTATGGATATTGATGTAATGATGGCATTTTGCACACTGTCGCCAAGATCCAAAATCTATTTTTTTTCTAGTTGTTTTCCTGTACTGACATTTGATTTAGTGTCTATTGGAAATCAATTTATATTTATCCTTGTTGTAAACAGTGACATTGTCCCACTCTTTTCTCACTCTTTAGAAACATGTCAGCGCCTAACTGACATTTGGCGAGCAGGTGGGTATTTGTGCGGGAGATCACAGGGGTGTGTTTATGCTCTGTGCTGCTAAGGCTCAGTATTTGTTTGTGTGTTTATTGTTTATTTCTCTGACCAAGGGCATACTCTACTGTTGGCTGCACAGCCAGCGGGGCCCTGTAGGAATAGGTTGATAGGGAGGCATATTTACAATAATAATACAGCGCATCTCGGCATATCAAACACCCCAACTTGGTCTGATAACCCACTCTTTAATTTGGCTCTGTTTGATCAGGCTGTGCTACAGTACTGTTATCCCAGAGCAACTGACGTCTGCAGTACAACAGTAAGGTAATTGTTGTGTACTTAAGCAATGTTTCACAATTGATAAAATTGTTGCAACACTGATGCACCTAGTAAAGCACTGTTGTGATCTTTGAAACTGCGTAATTGAGCGAAGGTGAAAATGTTTATATAGCCTATTTATGGACCAGAAAATACAACATGTACAGTATACTTTGCATGCAGGATTTTTCATGTGGTCAGGGGCAAGTGTATTCAATAATATTTGCCAATAAAGTAGTTTTCCAGTAGACAAGAATGATTAAAGACTTTACAGTCATTACAGTCAAATGAGACATTTCTCAGTTCTATACAAAACATTTATTTGACATAATGTTTGGTTTCAGCAAGGAAGAAGCCATCAATTATTCTGAAATGCAAAAGGTTGTATTTATTATGCAAACATGAATCTGAGTTAATTAAAAGACAATTCATTTTTTCTCTTAATGGAGCACTTTTTATCTACACCAAATCAAATTTTCACATTTCTGAATGTTGGGTGTTTTGATTAAAAATTTTAAATAGAACATTTCATGAACTAATCCAGAACTTTGTTACCCCTCGCTGTAATCCTTCAGAAAGATGCAGATAAATATTTAATTATACAGCTATACTATGTACTTATTGTACCCGTTGGTTTGGTAAAAGCTTTTGCCTAAATCCCTAAAAGGTAGACTAATTAAAATAATCCCTCCTTTCAAGATTTCAAGATCACTCACTGAAATTTTTTTTTATATATTTTTTTTAAATAAGTAATTTTGCCACAGGGTGATAATCCCTGCTGTTTCTTATGCACATTTAGTTGTCATAAAAAATCTTTTAGAAGCAAGTGACACTATTTCACACTTTTGAGAAGAAAAAAATTAATTCAAAGGCAAGGTACTGTAATGACTTGGATATGTATATTTTATAGTAGGCGTTCAACGCCTTGTTCTCAGAATGGAAAGATCATAACGTTAGCCTGGGTCCTTCAACTGCTAAGACACTCCACTGCCTTTAATGTATTTCCCTTATGGTTAATTTAAATCATTATTGTTCTTGTTTTTGACAACGCAGCACCTTTGTTCTTCTACTGCATACACTCTTATTGGCTTTTTCTGACTCACCTGCATGGTTTAATGCCAGTCATTTGAATGCTCCTGACGTGCTCATTACTTTCAGGTACTGTAGGGCAGTTTTAATCAGTGCGTTGCCTTTTGTCTTGTTCAAGGCCCGGCTGCATCTACAGAGCTCCCTCCGCAGAGGAACTCACAGCGGCTTGTTAAGCTAAGCACTGTTTACCAGTTTGACAACCACACACTTTGGGTATGACTAAAAATATCTGTTGAACAATTGATTCCCATGGATTTAAAAGTCAAACCATGCTATTGATCCTATTTTTGGTACTAACAGCTAAATGCCTAAAAAAAACAACTAGAGGTGTTATTAATCTAGCCATAAATGGGCTGGCTGGCACACATATAGGAAATAGGGTTAAATGAGTTACTGTCAACATACGTGAATGTTGCACTTCTCATGTGTTTTATCCCATGTCTGCAAGCAATCAATCTGATTGAACCGAACAGATTAAACCTAAAAGAATCTGATGTTTCTCTCAGCCTGTCTGTCTGAATAGCTTTGAGGCTAATGAGATCTGGCAGATGGCCCATTCCCGTTGTCTCTGTCAAAGTGGAGAAAAAGTAGGAACTCTCCGTAACAAAGCTAATTGAACTAATCTGACACCCCAGCTCTTGCCAACATCACCCAGAGAAGCATGAAGAGCCATCAGTACAGGCTCCAACATCCTCAAGAGTACTATAAACATAGTTGGCTTGAAAAAGAGTTAGCAGATTAGTTAGCAGAGTTAGCAGATTAGTTAGCAGAGTTAGCAGATTAGTTAGCAGAGTTAGCAGATTATTTGACATTTAGCGTGTCATACAGTACCACGTTATGGACGGTAGCGAGTAAGTAAAATAATGCTGATCTTTTCTTTCCCTAGAGTTGCATGTTTGTCTAGGCAATATTTTCCATGCTGTATCTTAAATGCCTTCATGTAAAAGTATACAAAGCACATTCCACAGCAAAGTACTTCTTTTTAATGTTTATTAAAGTTTAATTTGGATGAAACACAATCAATACCTTGCTCAGGAGTCCTATCTGATAAACCTTATCAATAATGACAAAGACTCTTGATAAATCACTGCAGCAGAAACACACACACACACACATACGCTTAATTCCGTTGCAGGTGCTTTGACCTCCTTTGCTCTTATAAAACACCCAATGTCACTGTCGCCTGCTCACGACAGAGAAAATGAGTTTGGATGTAGTAATTTCTGGAAAGATGACAAGTTTATTGTGCTGTGATCTACAGGCTCCACAATGATGCAGTGACTCAGGCTGTTGTGAACTTCAGCTCCAGCCCACACCAGTTTCCCACCGTCTGTTAAAGTAGCGGCCATGCTGAAACGCCTTACCTGAAGGTGAGGAAACCGTGGTGATACACAGGTGCTGCTGTGAACTATCAGAAATTACAGTGACCTTTTTTTGTTGTGTTCCGCCTCTCTGCTAATCGTTCGTTTAGAGCAGCTCACTGCTTGCGGGTCAAAATGAGATATGAATATATGAATTATTAGAGTAATCTGGGGCCACAGGTGTCAAGTTGTGCCCTTTAAACAAAACCAATGATCACCAAAGCAATTCCTCCTCCTTACCCTCGGCCGGTTTGAAGGTCAAAGGTCAAACCCCGATCAAGGCTGTGTTTACATAGCTCCCACCAGCACTTTGCGTGACTTGCAGATTCGTGGAGAGATTTTGATCAAAGGTCAACCGCGCCCAAGAGACTGCGGCCATCTTGATTCGTTAACATGACTGGAAGAGGTTCTTTAAAGCAGTGGTTTTCGAACTTTTTAAGTCGCGACCTCAAAAAGAAGAGGGTTGCAGACTATAAACTACTTTGTTATTAGCATATAGCATAAAAATGTATACATAGCCTATATAAATAACCGTTGATAAAAATCAAGCAGTATCCAATCCAAAACGTATCTCCTCCCAGTTTTAAACTAATCATTCAGTTCAGCACTGTTTCAATTGACAACATAACAGGTTGTGCCTGTACTGCAGAGAAACCTAAATCCTCTCCTCTGGGTGTGTCCGTCCGCCTGGCTAAGCATCTCTGACTGTCCAATACACCCCCCAGGTGAGGGGGGAGGATGTGTCTGCAAGAGAGGGGGAGCTGCAGACAGACAATAGTCTCCTTGGGGAGAAAACGGCAAAGCAAAACATGTAGGGTGTGAGATAGCACAATAACAGAGGAGGCGGGGAGAGAGAGAGAGAGACAGAGAGAATAGAAGGGTTTGAAGCGGAGGAGACACATGGGCGGGCGGGGAGGGAAGGAGGGTGGGGGGGGGGGGGGGTGGTAGGAGGTGGTCAGGAGACTTGACGGGTTCTTGAAGAAGCTTCGGCAACGACAGGATCCGGGAGCTGCCACTCACGTCCCGGAACCAGGGAACAGACCGATTTTTTTCTGGACGTCTTCCCATCCCAGCAGGGCCTGGAGGAGAGGGAGACAAGAAAAGGGCAAACGGGAATTAATAGCTAATAATACTAATTGTTATCACAAGTCCTTAAATTGACTCCTTGAGTTACTCAGGGCTGGAGGAGCCTCTGTGGAGTGCTCTCTGGGGAGGGGGAAGGGAAGAGGGCCGTGTAAGCTGGAATAGGCAAGGAGCATTAGAGAATAGAGGACGAGAGATAGAGAGAGAGAGAACATGACGGAGGCTGAGGAGTCATTCTGATGTGTCTAAGAGCTGTCAATCACAGCGGAGACAGGGTGGTTTCCTTGGAGCCAGAGCAGCAGTGCCAAGGAATGTAAATAGTGGGTCTACTTCTTCTTACTTTTTTCACCTCAAGCTACTTCAAGCTGCGCCAAAGCTATTGAATTAAATACTAGTTATGACAGATATGAGGTTTACCAAGGACAGGCAGTGATGGCAGTGAAGATTCTGCAGTTATTTTAAACTAATGAAGGACGCATATTTGCTGCTTCCTTTATTAGTTTACAATAGCTGCAGAATATTGGTGTTTTCTGAAAATGTCTTGCTGCTTTGTACAAGCCATATGTTGTACAATGTACTGGTTGTTTAAAGGGATAGTTGACTAATTTTGAAATGTATTTTCCTATTCTCTACTCACCAGTGATTCATATTGTTATTCGCCGGTTATGCAATATGTCCTACAGTGGATACAAAGCTGTAAAATTTCATGTCTGTAATAAAGGGTCCATTACTCAGTAGTCAAATGTGTACAATGTCTTGTGTTTAGCATTGTCTCAGTGTTAAAGGCCCCATATCATTCCATCCACTGTCATTTTTTACAGACTTTTCTCCCTTCTAGCTGGCTATCTGACTGGGAGTGGCAGGGTAGGTCAGAGATGACTGGTTACAATCCAGAAACGATGTCACACCTGGTGTCAAATCTGACTAGCCTTTTTTACACTTTCAAGCAGTTAAGCAGTTCTTAGACATGTATACCATACTAACAATGCTCTATGCAATGCTAACCCTATGGGTAGCATGGCAACCTCCACTATTCGTGGGTCACGCAATGAGGCATTCTGTATCGATGTAAATATACATGTATAAGGCATATTTCAGATAATATATATTATGTTTATCAAGTCTTTTTTTAGTCTAAAACATGCTTAGTTCACCATCATCATCCACAACAAGAGTCATGTGTTCATTTTCTGCTGGCAATCCCTCTTTCCTGTGTTTCTTCATTGCGCTGCCTCAATACTCATTGCGGAGAATACAGCCGACGGGGTTGTTTAATGAGAAGTGCCAATGACAAGAGTAGTTAATGTGTTTATTATATGTATACGGAAGCATGTTGTGTTGTATGACAGTATGTGCTGAGAGATATTTGTA
>JAOEHI010000019.1:4075398-4092581 GCA_025447815.1 Percopsis transmontana | reverse complement strand
TGTGTTGTCTTTGTAACACTGCAGAATGGACAGAGTCCAATACAAATTTCCCTTCGGGGACAATAAAGTATATCTTAATAAAGGAATTCAATACCGAGGGACTACCTGCTGTTCTTTTACTGTTAACATACATTTTAGAAGTTAGTGAATCAGTCAGCATTTTCCAACTAAGTGAAAAGCCTGGAGTTATTGATACAGTACTCTGAAATCACACTGCAATGAAGTGAAACAAGAAGAGGCCAACAGCCAATAAGAGAAGAGGATGGAAAGAGGAGTTATATCTAATGTAAACTCTGAATGCTGTTTTAGTCTCTCACTGGGATCTCACTTTTTAATCAACACAAATAACTAACTATGGCTATTAAGACTTGTGCCTTTTGGTGTTGTCTCATCTTTTTATACAGGTGGATAGCTACATAAACTAAAATACTACCATGGCCCTTACAACTAGATATGATCATGAATTGCATACCGTGAATCATTACATTGCTTTGCCATTTACAACAGTACAAAGTCTCTATTGATGTCCATTAATGTAAAAGAGAGCGAAAAGTAATTGTTAAATCCTGACCTTTTCCTGTTCATTGATCCTAGTGCTTTGTCAATGCCACACAGTGGGCCTAGTAATTATTGGATTATTGGATACAGTATACACAACTAATTTAGCAATTTGTTCCTATAGTTCAACAAATGACTCCACCGAGGAGGTGTGCAAAGTCATCACATCTGAAAGTCATTTGATCCGAGTGTCGTCTCAAACTCGTCAATTTGAGAACATAGAATGGTCAGTTGATATGCTGAATCTAATAAATAGTCATATTCAGAGACCCAGCTATTATAAAATGTGTCAAATAATAGTTTGTATTAAATGGTCACTGGGGGTGGAGCAATGAAAATGGGTGTCCCTGCACCACTCACACAATAATGGGGCCATGTACAGTATACTGTTTATATATTAATATATCATATACTGTATGTATAATATTTAAGCATTAAACGTATCCCAGTTCAAACAAAATGCTGTTCAAAGGTTCCAAAAGCTGGTCAGGCAAATATAAACATATGTACAAACACAGATGATAATAAAAACCCATTAAAAATGCCAAGGAGCATAAATGTGATTTATGTGTTTTGGAGCCCATTCCACTGAAATGATTTTGTTTCGCTTTCTGCAGTTATTTGGTGGCTTTAGTGTTAAATATTTGTGATTGAATAAGGTATTCTTTCTGTGTAGTAAAACCCAATCCCTCTTTAGAGTACATTTCATAGATTAACTATGTTATAGCAGGGTGTCAACCCATATTAAAAGTAAGTCCGTACAAAGAGAAAATATGTGTTGAGCTCGGGGTACTTTTTTTGGTATTAATATTAAATATATTAATATTAAAATGTTTGATCCTTAAACAAACTTTCTATGTAGGCTACAGCCCATTTTAAGACAGCCTGCATTGTAAATACTTTATATCACACTAGGCTTTACCAACCTACCTGTAGAGTTGATGCCTGGTGCCAATCCTCTCAGTAAACCAAGCAACTATTGAAGTCCATAATTAATCAATAGAAGGATTTTGTTTAGCTTCGTAGTGGCACTGAACAAGTGTTTGCGTGCATGGGCGCTGGTAATGTTTTAAAATGGGGGAGCAAATTTGGAAAGATACATAATTGTCAAAGGGTCCAGGGTTCCTCCCCCAGAATTTTTTTTTAACTTTAAACAAATAACCTGCATTTCTACACCACCTAAACTCTTGGATTAAGCCAAGAAACAGTCACCTGTAATGGTCTAGATTACCATAGTTAGATTGAGGGTGCTATGAAAAACAAGAATGCATTTAGAACAGTATCTAATTGGGTAAATCAGGACAGGAAATGATTATTAGAAGAATAGCTATTTCATATTTGAAATTATATTTATAAAAACATTATGTAGCCTATAATGGTTGTTAATGTTAAACCATTAATCAAACCAGTAACTAACAGCAGTCAACAGCAGACAACCTGATCATACTTTAGCAGTTACCTATAGCCTAGTGTTATAATACATATTAGCAGTTGGAATTAAACTGAAGCTCTCTGTGCTCTCAGGGGAAAATATTGGGCTAGCCTTCGCCAAAGAAATATGACATATTAACAATTCCTTATTTGTCCTTAAAAAATATTTTTTTTATTACTTGTAAGTTGCTGAAAATAGTCAAGTTTATCATTGATATAGGCTGCTTAAATTATAGTCATCTGATTGCTCCACTTGCTCTATTCCTCAGGCGCCTACAGTATATTATGTTTACCTGTCAGTTGAATAGTGATGTTTGCTAGTTTTAAACCAGGTCATGTCAAATAATCAGTTCAACGTGGTTTACCAAGGTCTTATAGAATATTGAAAAAAAATCTGTGCTCATGGTTTGTGTAAGAATGTTTCTTGCCTGAATTTAATCGTAAAATGTTCTGTGTCCACAGTTTTAATTGCGCAATCCAAGCAATAGGTGAGAATGCATAGTTTACCGAAGTCATTAGACTTAAATTAGATATTTAGCTGAGTGGATGAGGACAAGGCCCTGAATGGTTCCCAGCAATATGCCATCAGTCAGCACATTAGTCGGAGAGGAGGACAGACTACCAATGAAGCCACTGAATTTGTTGTTATTTAGGTATGGAGGAAAACAGGAAAGGATGGTTGCACAGTTGTTAGTCCATATTGTAAGTCTATATCAGTTTGACATATCATTGTTTGTAATGTTTGTAAGTTAATTAGACATAGTTCTCATCAATTATAGAATGTCAATGTGGAAATACAATAGGTGTTTTCTCCAAGAGCACAGCCTTAGCCATAAAATGACAGAGAAACTTAAATAAACTAACATTCTCTTTAGCGTTCCCCTTGCTAGCTATCACAACAGAGAAACTGAACATTAATCACAGTCAGAAAACTGCCACATAATAATTATTACATGTCAATATAGAGTAATATGGACAAGCATTTTGCAAGAACATCCTTTTTACACACAGGTTTCTGTAACCTTCATTAATTTCAACATAATGTCTACATTAAGCAAATAATAATAAAAAATGCTAAAAACTCATTAACAATCATAGTATGTAGTGTATATATATATATATATACAGCCATAGAAAAAATTAAGGGACCACTGCATATTCTTGTAAATATAATAATATAAATATCAAAAATTTAAAAAAGTATATTTTAAATAATTTATAAAAATATAAATACATATATACATGTATTATATATATATATGTAATTGTATATAGATATTATATTTTTTAAAATGGGCAGTGGTTTCTTAATTTTTTCCATGGCTGTATATATATACTGTGTATATACAGTATATATACTGTGTATATACAATATATATACTGTGTATATACAATATATATATACTGTTTGCCACAGTAAATTGATTGGCTGTTACATTACATGGGCAAAGTTGATTGTTGTATTGATACAGCTAGTCGTAACAGCCCTAAACCTCAATATCAAGATTCTGTAGCAGTCAAGTAGGCAGGGAAAGCTAGCCTGACCTTGCCCCGGGGAGATGAGTGGAAGCAAGTTTTGTCAGCTAGAGAAAACCTCATTCAAATAGACAAGTGGATGATTCAAAACCTCTGTTTCATTTACTGCGGGGCTACCAACAACCCTTTTGTCTGACACTATTTATTCTGCCATCACGACAGTCACTTCTTTTAGGTGAACCTGGGTTGTTTCAGGTTAATTGGGCTCATTCTTGCTAATTGCGCTGTGGCCTGTTCAATAGCAACATAAATTACGACTACACTATCTAATCACTTAAATGTTTGCATTTCGGGAAGCATTAGTCAAAACTCCTGCTGAAAGCAACTGCGCTTTCGCAATTATCAATTATCAAGGGTACATTTTACATGGCTTGTGGACACAAACGACACAAGGGTAATATTGACAAAATGAATGACAAAATTGGCAATGACAGCGATATTAGAAAATTAATGTTCCACTCAACGTTTTCAATCCACACTCTCCAAGAGCCATTAGTTAGAGAGGTTTTCCATTGACATGTGGATTGACATTGACTGGGCAAAGCGTAAGCGCTCACTCAACGGCGACAGCAGTAAATGTGGGATCAACAAAGCACGTGTGACCATTCAGCCCGCGGCCTGCCCCAGTTGTTTTTATAAAAGACATCTGTTTATTTATGCTTCAACATTATAGAGATTTAAAATGGTATGAAGAGGGTGCTTTAAAAATCTCCATAATCCCCCACCTCAGTAGGTTTTGGTGGAGTGAGAGAATGAAAATTACACCCTGTCAGGCATCAGTGACAAAGAGAAATGGGGATATGGTGGACTATTAACGGCCATCCAATACTCATACGTAGTCACGAAAACATTCCTCCTGGCCCATTTAACACTGTGTCAGGCAAGGTCACTCCCTCTGAGTTAAGACTGTTGGGAATTGAAACCGAATTTTCTGAACTTGAGATGAAACAAAGGATACGATAAGGGAGCTAAAAGGTTAATGGAGCTAAGATTGCATAATTTAGGTAGATTATGAGAAGGGGCGCATGCTGCAGATGCACCAACTATATATATATAATTTTTATTTATTTATTTATTTTATTTTGTCAAGAATATTTTAATTCAGTTGACCTTTCAGGGTGTAATTCCAGACCTGGAAAAAAAATTATAATTGCTTTTGCCACAAAGCAAAAATGAAGCAATTAAAAGCCATCAGCACGCTAGCTCCAACCTCTAGGCTAAATGTATTCCAAACAAGCAATACATGATTTTACAGGTATGACAGTGAACTGTTCAGAAAATTCTAGAAAGAACATATACAGTACTCTGTGATTGTGTCCAACTGAATGCTCTTTGCTAATATTTTTTTTTGCTAATTGCTCCTCCCTTACTGCTTACTCCCCATCCAACATCAAGAGCCACTAAGTTAAGCAAAATAACTAACAATCTTAAAAGACATAAAAGTCAATTAATATTGACGAATAATATTCACTTTAAAGGCAGTGTCTTAATTAAGTGGCGGGATTGAAACATCTGTGAAGTCTGTACGACAATTAAAAACGTTTTCCATGAATTGTGGACATACTATATGTTCAGTTCAGCATAAGGTATTTTAATCTATGCCCAGCCAATTAAATATGCCTTAAAGAGAATTTGAAGTATTAATACAGTACATCACTCCCCTTGATATAAGTAGCCTGAACTGAGTTTTCATGACTTTTAGTTTAGGTAAACCAATGTTATAAATAACAACACAACGTTTACCTAAACATAACAACAGTATTGCAGTGTATACTCTTTACAACAGTAAAGAGTATACACTGCAATACCAGTGGCAGTTCATCTTTCCGGGTATTCATTGAAGTTCCAAAACTCCATAGAGTATATAATATAATTAAAATGTTAATACTTTTTCTTTAAGTGTGACTAAGAAAGACAAGTAAATTCATTCAGATAGCCGAGGAGAAGCTGCACTAGCACCGATTACAACAGCAGAATTATGAAGCCATTGATTGATAACAAAAGTTAATGAGGAGGGATGATGAAGGGGTCACCATCCCAAATTTTCAGATAGTATCACAGGTATTACTTTATTAAGACACCCATATATCTATCTTTCCCTAAAGGTACACTGTGTACTATACTGCCTCTACCACGCCTTTAGCTAATATGTTGTTACGGCTAGCTGTGGCATTGTGCTAGCGAGAGCTAAATTTAGCTGATGGCTGCTAGGATGGATTACTAAGAGGCTTGAAGCAGACGTGATATCTGGGAGCAAAATTACTTTGGCTTAATGAAGTACATAACTCATTGCTTGCATGCTGCCCACTCTATAACATACTGTCTCAATCTGACAGTTTAGAGGGCACTACAGACACTTGTAGAGGGTGATAGTTCATTTTCCTAGCAAGCTCCTCCACCGAGACCCCTGTTCAGCGTGACCCACTTTGCTGGGGGAAATTATGACTCAATCATTACATCTAATGGTTGTTCAATCATTCTAAATGATAATACAATTTGTATTTCCTGTGACTCAGTTGTTAGGACCTAGTGCTCAGCACAGCTTTAGTCAGTGCTGGAGCAACTTTATTTTGTTTGTTTATTTATTTATTTTTGTAGTTATCCTATTTATTGTTATCGTGCAGCATATAAATGCAGCGCTCTACTGCCGCCGAGAAAATGTCCTTTCTCATATTTCAGGGGAGGCTACTGTATGTGTATTTTGATTCAGTTTTTGACCTTCCCAAAGCTCTGAATGCCCCAAAATCCGTTTGACTTAGGCATTTGTATCATCAAAGGCAGCTCTGACACAATACACCCACAAAGAATGTTTTATCAGTGCACCAAAAAGGGTTAGTGTAGTTTTTTCATAGGGTTAACTGTTTCCAAATGGCCAGGGTGGTAGATTGGAAGTGAAGGGCGTGCTCTTGGGCGAGCGAGGATGAGAGTGGATGAGAGAGCGGCCCTAATGCGGCATCTCATTACAACCTCTGTCAGGATTCGACTATTCCACCATCAGCTTCCCTTAACTTGGTAAGAGCCCAACTGTCGTTTCGAGTGAGCGTGCCGCCAAGGAGGCATTTACAAATAAATGAAAAATGTCACATTTGATTTCACTCCTCCCGGACTCCGGTGCCTCAGCTTTGTCACAAACTGTCTTTGTTGTTCTCTGCTCTTGTAGGTCCTGCTCCCGGACGCGGTCGATAGGTTCTGGCAGGTTCAGGCCCTTTTGCGTCTCTCCCAGGGTAAGCCCTCAGACAATGACCTTCCCTTTAATGCTGTTGAAACACTGATTCCGTTTTTTTTTCCTTTATCGGCTAGCTTGTGTCATCGTTGTCCTTGAATGCTTTGCGAGCGAGGCAGGAAGTTGGAGCTAGCTGAGATGGCGGGGAATTAATAAGCTGGTAAAATGGCGTGGCGTGTGGTTTAACATCGAGTCAGCGTGGTACCGTTTTTAACCCTTGGCTTTGTGGTTTGCCTGAGATGCCCTCGCTGCTGAGGAGAATTAAAGAAACACGGCACCTTTTCGCCGCTTTTTTACATTTCGCAAAGATTGATTTTTTTTCTGCTGCACATTTGGGAGGGGGGATGTCGCATTGCTTTGTCAGTGTTGAAATCTTTCTATGTTTTTGTTTCTTTGTGGAGTAGGGTGATGGCATTTTTATAATTGTAGTAAAATATTTGTATCACATGAATATGAAAACAACTGACATTTTTGAACATATTGTTCTACGAAATCTGATTTTGCGAGCAATCGCGAATATTGCGAAACACATGGATTATTGGCTACATTTTTTGGTTATACATGCTTAATCTCCCTGTCACATAATTAGGTTAAATTTGGGAATATTAACATTTTGAAAAGAAATAGCATGTTGAAAATTCCATGTCAGTAGCAATTTGAATGTTATTACATGTTTATTTACATGCCATTTTATGCATGATCATGAGGATTTGCTGCAGTTTTTTGTGACGCCATTTTACATGGGACATGGCTTTTCAAGCCTATTTTGCATTTTTAATGCAGTAAACAGTTATATTGTTATTTTGATGCGTCTTTAACCAGACTGAACTCCGACTTGTGGTTAGGACTTTATCGATATCAATAAGAAATATACCAATGAGGCAAAAGCTTACCTTCACAAAGCTCCACAAAGCTTATCACTTAATTTAGAGGATATACTGTAGTTTCCATGCATTACATACAGACACATGGTGTGTCTGCCTGTATCCATTAAAGGCTAATCAATCAGCTAACCCTAGTATCTTCATTAGGAATGCAGTCCATTCAGAATTTGGCTTAGTACCTTTGTACCACATTTATATTATCTAATTTAGTTTAATATAAAGCAGTTTCATGTTTCATCTGGGATGTTTTTAATTGCAACTATGGATCCTTTCTGAGCTCAACAGCAATGGTCTTGCATGTAATACATTTACGCTTTAAGGTATCGTTAATCTATAAGTTCATCGTTCTGATAAACGATACACAAAGCATTCCAACATGTATAAAAAACAGCATAAGCCAGGCGAATTCACTAAATTGTATGACTGCAGGTAATTCTAAGAAAAAACTTTCGATTTAGTGCCTTTGCTTCAATTCTCCCTTTTCTGTTATTTTCTACAATTATTACAAAACAAATGTAGACAAGAAAAAAGGTTTTACTCACCTGCTCCCCAGCAATGATTCCAATAGAGCAGCAAGCATGCTCCATTAGAACAGTTAGTTGAAGTGCTGCTTTGTAGCTTGTAGCCTTTTTTTATGATGGACAAATGCCTCACACGGGCTTTAGGGGATGGGTTGTTAAGCCTCTACAGGAATACTTACAAGAAACGGAATGGAGTGTGTTCAAGTGGGTGGGATGTTGCAAGACGGGAGTGTGGATGGACTGTTAGAGGACTTCAAGGCCGGGGGGGCCTCAACAGTTCTAAAATCTCTTAATGATGCGTGTCGCTCCACGAGGAATCAGTGGGCCGGAGCATGCGGTGAAAGAAAGTCTGTCTGTGTGTGTGTGTGTGTGTGTGTGTGTGTGAAGGACACCTGTTGTGTTCTGCACAGTCGACATTCCATCAAGCAGCTGTGAGGCTGACTAAGATGATATGGGGGCTTGTGGCACATAATAACAGCACCTCCGTCTGTTAGGGCTCAATGAGGAAGTCTCCAGGAACATTAGGCGGGAACTGAATACTGACAATGTGTTTAGGAAGTCCTATCCAAGCTTGCAGATGTGTAGCACCTAGGCTAATGCTGTTGGCTCGATCTGTTGCATCCCTTCCCATAGTCTTTCAGACACCAGTGAGATGGCGAGAGCTTGTGTCCTCAGTTTAACTGAATTTTGTAACGTGGTGTAAGTGGTGAGTGCAAGTGCAAACTGAACAAAACACTAAAACACGAGAAAGTAAACTGACACCACAAAGTGGTGATACACGAGACGTACCTCAGCGTTTAATTACCACACGGCCAAGAGGCTCTCAACATACATAGCATCGAAACAATAACTGAAAAAGACTAAATAAACAATCAGGGTCAACAGGGGCTTAAGGACATGGGAGTGTAAGGTGAAGCTCAAGTGTTACCATTAGTTTGAAGAAAACAATCCTATAAAACATATGTCCTCTGTTAAGATGTTAATTCTCTCTTGTGTTCGTCCTAGCATAAAACAAAGCACTTTGTACTACAAAATCCACCGAGCGTGACCGCATGACGCCAGTCGGTGCGGATATAGGGTTGAACCCGTGATCTCTGGCATCCCAAGTGTCTTGGCACTTTTACGGTGCAGTACTGTATCATAAAAATGCTCTTCTGTAAGTCAGCGCTGTATTATAAACAAAGAGCTTTGATCAGCTGACGGAAGGCACTTGTAGTTGTTAGTTAAACACTTGTCTGTTAGAAGCAGAAGCAACTGTAATGGCGGAGCGTAAAGGAATGGAATTGTCCTATACATGCATATAACAAAATTTCCATCCCCCTTATTGTGTATGCACGAAAAAGTACTTGTTGTCATAGATAACGATGATAATATGTTGCTATTATCAAGTATGATGAAATAGTAGCGTTTGTAGGGCATATCTCGGACTATCATCAGATTTATTAACGTGCACACTGAGTGTCCTCAGTGTCAACAAAGACCTTGGTTGCCTGCAGAGAGGCCGTGTGTGTGTGTTTGTGTGTGTGTGTTTGTTGCTATGCATGTGTAGACACGTGCATGGCGTGTGCATGTCGATTGGTTTGGCATGTATAGATGTTGTTGGCCCATGTGTGAGAGAATGCATCTGTGTGTATGTGTGTGTGTGCGTATTTGGTTATGAAAGTGTGTGACTGTGTCACATGTGACAGATGAGTCCCATTCAGTCAAGGTGCCTTTTGAGAAGGTTTCTGTTATCTTCCTGTCCTTGTCTCTTATTATCCACAAAAACACACCACCTAGGCTACCCATTTGCAAGCGATGACGTCCTGTTATCTGACCTTAATGTTTTTTTGGGCCAAAATATGTAATCCTACATGTTAGGATTCAAATATGTAAAGCATTAAAAAATACCTTGGTGAGAAAGATGCTGGCATAAATTTATATTTTTCTTATCGTCAACATGGCCTACAAAAAGACTAAACCTTACAATGTACCAACAGCAGTACTTAATTTAGATGCCTAAGAGCAGTTGTCCCAAAAAATACTAAAAAAAGAAACAGAGTTGTGCTGTTGCTTTAGTCAGCATAATTCATCATTAGGATAAACATGAAGATTATTATTTTTCTTGAATGGAGGTGACTTTCTGGCAGATTTGAGAGTAGAGAAGGGATTGCACATGCACATACTTGTAATTCCTGTTTACTATTGCGCATCACTTTTGCTTGACTAAGTCATTTGAGGAAAAATGTAATGATAATGATGAATTACAGTATGCTGACCAAAGTATCAGGACATCTCTGTGACTTGTTTTAATACAACAATGACTTCTCGGGTAAGACCTGATGTCTGCTAGATCAGTAATGCTTATTGAGTTGAAGAAACAGAAACACATTGTAGGTTTTTCTCTTTTCTCAGTAAGGTTGACAATAAAAAATATATAAAATTACACCGGCCTTTTCCTTTAAAGGAAGAATCAGGACTGAGTCACACGAAGTAGCACAATAGAAACGATTTCAACTTCAGAGACACTTCATAAAGACCACTAGAGAAAAGAGAGAAGTAGGTGCTCGACCCAGACACCCTGAAGTGATCGTACCAGAGGCCAGTAAGATTGGGACCTGCAGGAGCGGTAGCTACTGCATATTTAACGTTTATTTAACCAGAGAGGAAGATGAATGGAGACAACAGGTGGAAATAATCTGTAGCAGCATGCTGAATTTGTGTGTGGAATGCCACAAATGAGGTAATATTAAATAAGTGGAAAAAAAGAGAATTAAGCTAAAACATTGCATACAGCATGCTCTAAACATAGTTACAGGGTTTAACGTAGCGAATAACATTGATCCTTTGATTCTAGGCCAGGGAATTATTCTGGTCCTCCATGGTTTGTAAATGTCAACTGTGTAGTTGCTGGTGACAGGCAGCTATTGACACTTAAGCAGACGTTTTGACCCCCTCTGTTTAATTTCTTTTGCAATCTGATGCAGTCCCTATATCTGCTATAAATCTGTCTTCTTTACTCTCACTTCCTTCCCTAGTATTTATTTTTTCCATCCCTTTAAAATTATGTTGCAGACTGGATGTAAATGTGCTTACCCAAGTTTTAATGAATACAAAATTAAATGAATTGAGATAAAACAACATATTCCGATTCCATGCTCACACTGTGGGAACTAATTTCAGAAATCGTTTGTTTTTATTATTTCAGCGTTTCATTGTGCATGGTTTATTCTGGTACATGGCAGTGGATATTGGCTGCTGTAATTTTCTTGGAAAGTTGATATCCAAAATAAATGCAGTAGCGGGTAAAGCAATGGGCCGCTAAACCTGGAATGTTCTGTTGAAGATCGGCTTATTTACTCACACACTGACTCAACCCTGAAACCAAAGCCCAGCATAAATGTGCACATCAACATTATATTCCGGTCTTTCTGTGTCCTTGTTTTCATTGTAGAAGAAGTGGGCATGGTTTGTCTCTCGTACATTCACGTGTTGTTTGCTAAAATTATGACACTCAAAGGGTTTTTCCATATGCAGCACACCTTAGAATATTTCAAATCCTACGCAGATGCCCTTACCTGCAAGCTATTAAAAGTCCTCACAAGAATTATAATAATATAGTATTATTATGATTTCTACAATGTTCCTTTTGAAGCTTCTGCTCAAGTTTAAAAGGTTTGGACCCTTGCTGCCTCTGTTGCCATGGTGATGATTGGATTTAAAGGAGAACAATGAAAAATGTACGCATTATTGTGATGTGCCAAAGGTTTATTGACAATTTTTAAGTAAGTGTGTCGGCTAAAATAGAAAGTTCTTAGACCATGCAGGTCTGCAAGCTACTGCATTCTAATGATTAAGCTACAGTGAACCTAACTTATTATGGAGGTAGGAGTAAGTAGAAGTTAGGCGTCTTGTCCTGTATCCCTATATTCATTGAGACTTTATTATTATTATTATTTTCCCTGTTTTAAAGCCAAGCCCCTGGTGGCCTTAAGCTGTTTCAGTATTGGCTTCATTGTTCCCCCTTGATTCATTCGCTTCATTGCACGGTACATTAAACTTCTGCAAAAGCATTATGAAACATTTAACAGTGTTCCTATTAATTACCCAAATGACCATTCAGATATGTTGATTTAAATATGAATGGACATCTGAGTCATTGCAAAATTGACTGATATGAGACATTTGCTTTCATATTTATTTAGTGTGTTGTCTCCTAAGGACTATGGCTATTTAAATAAATAAGGGCTTATCCAAACAGATTTAGGTTATTGAGTTTAAAGTTACAGTGTCACAAAAACCTACTATCATCATTATCTATTTTGTAGCAAATGTATTGTTGATAATTGTGACCATGTCACAGGTGATTTATAGATGTTAAGGTGTTAAGGGGGGCAGTTTAACATCCTGTGTTCTCTGTGGAGTTGTGAAACCCTTAGAGACGTGTCATTTTAATCAAATTTTAATCAGTGTTATACAAATAAACCTCACTACTTGTTATAATGTCTGTAATCAGCGGGCAACCTCTCTACCCTGTAGAGTTTAAGTCAGCATTGATTATCCTGCAACAACATGCAATACATGTCTAGCCATGTATTCAGATGCCAGACATCTACCAGCCAACTGAATGGCAGGTAATGTGAAAGGGTTTACAAACTGTTAGCCTACATGATGTTGATTCTGGGAGTGGATTATAATACTATCTGTTTTTTTTCTTCCCATGAACGAGATAAAACTGCCTTGCTTTTTAATTATATCATAGCATATACCCAACATGTTTGAAATTCACAGAAGTCACAAGTCACAAGCATTGTTTCCTTTACTTTTAATTTAATTCAAAAGTGGCTCAGATGCTCAATCCTAATCAGGCAATTTCAGTTGCCTCAGCCCTCACCTTAGCCCCTTTGGGGATCCCCACAAAACAGGATGTCAGGAAATGTTAGAACAATCCAAAAATGATGCAAGTCAAGTTCACTATACAGGGCACCCTTGAACACCCTTTGAGCGAGTAATGAATCTGTTTACTTCAAACCCAAATATCCCCCATAATGCCATGCAATGTAAACATATTTTTTATTGCAACAAACAGACAATATTGGTACTGTTTGTTTCCAATATAATCTATGGAGTCTCGATTGCGGAGATTGCCAGAATTGGAAACTGAATTATTACCATTTCATAACATTTTCTAACATGCCCCATTATCAATAGGCCACTATTGAAGTACCATACCCCATATTAGTAAGGTTTACATCTCTTACAGTAAAAAAAGTAAATTCCCATTTGTTGCTGTCTGCTTGAAGTAAGGAAAATATCCTTTGATATACATCAGCATTTTAAATGGAAATAAACAAAAAAAAATAAAAACGCTTCCTTTCTTAGTATACATTTCCATCATAGGAAAAACATGCCATGGTGGCCTTTTTGAACGCAAACTAGTTAGAGTTTTGGTGTTTTTTTTAGGTGTTTTTTCTTCTGAATACCTCCTTTATGAATAATGAAAATACTTTACTCTCCCGGAGGGAGGTTACCAGTTGCACCACAACAACACTTTGATGGAAAGGCTGCCAAGACTTCTTATTTGATGTTTGTGACAGGAAGGTGCTGGTCTGTTTCCTCAATTTACTTAACTAGAAGTTTAATGATATCCTATGGGTCTCTATTAAATAGGATATAGGGATGTGTTACATTTAGCTGATACCAGAAATTAAAATGGTACTGTGTGTGTGTCTGTGAAAGAAATGAAAACTCTGTGACTGGATTGCATCTGTATAATAGTTACCATATGAACTCTACCACAGCCACCCCTACACTTACGCAGACAGATGTCTTTCAAATATCAACATTGAGCTGACATTTGGCGACCTGGGGGGTGCTGAAACTCAATCGACAAGTGCACCTTCAATTGTCATTGTGCTTTAATGACACAACAACAACACAATATCACAGGGAATTGTTTTAATAATGGCTACAGTCAGATTGTTATAAAATAGTTACTTTCAAAGACAAGTGATATGTCACTGAATCATAATTAATTCATAATTTAGGTGGTGTATTACATTCACTAGAGAGAACATTGTAGCGGAAATCACCCCTGTTGTTGCCAGTGAATACAGAACACAGACAACTGACTTGTTGCCTTTTCTTACATCTTCATTGTGCGGGGAAACTACGCGTTACAAACACCGGTTATAAGCAATTTACCATGCCTACAATGTCGAGGACTTTCAAGAAAACGTTCTTTGCCACCATGTGTGACAAGTGGCAACCTATCAGCACAATAATCTCCCTAACAAAAGGTTATATTTGCACTATAATTGCTGTAGCAGCTGACATTTCCCAGTTAAATCAGACACAGGGAGAAGTCCGGGGTGTGATCAGCAGCATGCCCGGCTTATACAGACCACGCCTCTCTCTCTCCCCTCCTCTCCTCACCACCCCTTCTCTTTTCTCTCCTCTGATCTCTGCTCCTTTTCTATTTCTTTATTCAAGCGTTTTTTCTCTCCCTCCTTAACTAGTTCCTACTTGACCTTATTGCATTCTACAATGACACATAACTCAGCTAGCGCACCTGCCATCCGTGACAGCCGAACCCCAGTCTCCGCGCAGTGCTGTCACTCAGAGAACTAACTGCCATTAAACAGCGCGACCCTATCGGCCCATTAGGCCCGTGTCAGATGGAGGTGTCAAGCCGCTCACATGCTGCTGGGTGGTGCACAGTGTTAGGGTCGTTACTCAAAAAAGTTATGTATTAAGCATTACTCATTACTTTAAAAAAAAGTTATTCATTACTTTACTTATTTATTCCCTGTAGTAAGTAATTTGGTGCACTACTCCTTACATTACTTTTGCGTTACTCTGCAACATCGCCTGAGATGCATTGTTATGTAATTACCAACAATATAACGTTAGCCCACATATCAGCACAAATCCCTATCCTAATAGGAGGACATACACAAGATTGTTATTTTATGCTCTTTAATAAAATAATACCACAAAGCCGACAGCAAAGGCGGTAAAAACCAGCCCAAAGAGCAGTTAACAGAAAAATGTCTTGGCGAGAACATGGCTCAATTGCAAGTAACTACATAAATGTTTGATTTGTAACTGTAATGTGATTACTGAATTTAAGAACAGTAATGCTTTACATTATTACCTAACCCTAACCCTAACCCAGTAATGCATTACTTTGTAATGCGTTAGCCCCAACACTGATGGTCCATGCAGTGCAGATGTCTCCCATGGTATGGTAACACAAATTATCTTCCCTTTTGGTGACCACGTTCATTTGTCTTTTCAATGTCCTAAATTGTCAGTGTTCATATTATACATCATTCATTATTGTTAGTAAGTTAAATAACTAATTTAAACTTAAATGCAATATAAAAAATCTTAAATGACAACACAACAAACCAATCAAATATTGAAGGTGACTGCCAAACCCCGGCCCAGGCGGCATCGTGGCAGCCAATCGCGCTCTTGTAAAGCTAACATATGTTGATTATGTACGTTAGCTTTGAAGATGTCGGTAGTGTAGTGGCTGCGTGTTCTGCTGACTGGATTTTGATTTGTAAAGTTCCAATTCTTCCTTTGTGTGTTTCCATAGTTTAGACATTTGTGGAGCTGGTAGGTGTTTTTGCTAGGTGCATCCGTGAACAGATGCACCTGTGCGGGTTGGAGTATAGGCTACTTGTCCCCACAATAGCCTAGAGCAGGGCTTTAGTGCTATCTCCCTGTTATCTTATGTTATGTTATCTCATTTAAAACAGTGCATAATGCGTAAGGATTTCCCAGGTTGCTAATATTGTGTGTCAGTGTCACCCAAACGGATTCAATTTGTCATTTGTCAAGTAGGCCTACATTGACTTAAGGTCAATGTAAGGTGTGGCGTGTTCCACAGGGTTGCTGACCTGTGTTGAGTCAAATGCTAAGTGAGAGTTTAGACGGTAGGGAACCCTAGTCTGAAGTAATTGAAGTTAAGACAATTTCTGGGTGGTTAATTTTTGCTACCTAAATCCCGAAACTAACCCCTTACATAAACCCCTTTCTATCACCAAACTAAATGTGGATTTTGAAATATCGGCCGACCGATATCTCGATATTGGCACATCAAGGACTCATTCTATAATTTTTATTATGTTATAGGCCTATAGTATCAATAATATTATCAGTTTTTTTTATTGTCTGTAAAGAAATGGTCCGTCCAACCGGGGTCGGCATTGACGGGCAATGTGTTGATATGATGACGCTAACAAAATATCATATTTAATAATACATTGTTTATAGAATGATTAATAATGACCAACTTGTCAATTGTATTAGATTACTTAGTTTAAAACTATGACATTAAGAGGGCGCGGAACTTAATGTCCGAACTATGAAACTTAAATCTTGCTCAAGCAATGTGATAATTAAGTGACATGCCAACTAGCTACTGTAACTTTCTATAGCCTACACGCAACACACTTGATATCATCAAATTGTCTAGTGAAATGGAGCTCCGAAAGTTGCTTGAGGCAACAAAGCCAACAAATGCACAAATGAGTGGAAAGAAGCCAACAAATGCACAAATGAGTGGAAAGAAACTATTTTGAGGAGGTTCTATTCTGACACATCGCCTTCCACTCTGCTAATGGTGAGTCAAGCTTTATTAAATTTTTTTTGGTGCCATGTTTTAATGTAAGCGTCAGCCTTGGTGCCATGTTTTTTAAATGCAAGTGCCAGACTTATTATGATTAGCTGTATTAATTAGGCCTGAAGGTCATGGAAATGTTGCACTAAATGCAACTGCTTAAAGTTTTTTGTTGTAGTCTTAAGGCCGTAGCATGTTTCCGCGTACGCAGTGCGCGTGTATCGTACACATACGTGACCTTGGCATACTCTGTTTTCCTGTTGGCGTGGACGCGTATCTGGACGCATGCGCATTACGACTTAATATTTTAAGAGCTGATCTAATAGTAGAAAGGATATATATATATATATATATATATATATATATATATAAAAAAATAAAAATATTGAGTAGAGATAATTTGGTGTGATATAGTGTGG
>JAOEHI010000019.1:4012707-4075298 GCA_025447815.1 Percopsis transmontana | reverse complement strand
AAATCATTAATAAACCCCCCCCCCCCCCCCCCCCCCCACACACACACACACACACACACACACACACCCTCTCTGTTCCTATTTGTGAGAGCCATTAAGACTGTCATCCGAGACACTTTTGTTTGGTATGGTTGCGGCGTGTTGTTTTTACTATGCGAACATACTCATTTTGTTTTGAGAGATGAAACATGTCTTTGTATGGCAGAGACTGTTCAGTCTGCTCTGCTGCTACTCGTTTGTTGGCAACCTTCCTGCATGTGTTATTATTTCAAGAAGGAGACTTGCAAAAAGTTTAGATTAATGCCCAACTCAAGCACAGTGAAACATATGAGTGAAAATTCGCATTTGCGTTCATTTATTTATTGTATATTGCATTCTGTGCTTCACAGGATTTTGTACTGTACACTGCAAGGTAGTTTTAAAGCTCTATTTAGTTTTTTCACAGCAGCTTATTCATTTTCCCCCAGCCAGCCAGAGGATGTGAAGCTGTAGCTGAGATGATGAACAACAGTTAGTGTGTCGTTGCACACTTTCATAAATGTTTCAAAGCCTCCTATTTGGCCCTAGCATTTTCATATATTATACATGATGTAAAATACCTGAGCAGAATTAGCGCTTCGCCTCCAATCACCATGACGTCCCTCAGCTGATAGGAACATCTTTACAGCATCACTGCATTTTGGACAAACCATGATTGGACAAACCGCAACCGCACACGCCCACAGCCGTGCATGTACTGTATGTATATGTACATATACATATACACGCATGGCATCCATCTACTTTGCACAAGTGCCCTTGAGCATACAGTACAGCTGAATATCTCCAGCTCTAGGGAGGCTGCTGTCTAAATTACACCTGATCTCTGACCTGTTGTTGGAAGGGGGCAGTTGAGTAGAGGATTCATATGCTGTCAGGCTATGCTTACTGTACTTTGCCAGAGTAATTTTTCCACAGTCAATCGCAGTGGAACAGTCAAAAAAAGTGACATGTATGTTCGTAACTAGGAATTTTGCTAGAAATGAATGCCCATTTTGCTGGCTGCTCTACTCTACACCTAGGTCAGAAAGAGTTATTTTATTTATGTATTGTCTTTGCGGAGACATACATAAATGTGTAGTCTGATTTAAATTTTCCTGAGTCGGATCAATAGCCTAGTCAAAACCGTACTGATTTCGCAAGAGTCCGCCTCAACGATTTGCTTCGCTTTAGATATCATCTGGGGAACTTGGGAACTGCCAGGCGGGGCCAATAGGTGTGAATCAAATGGGTGACTGGACCACCTTAAACTTCACTTAATTTAATTATTCAGCCTTGATAGATTTGGACAATAGACGTCACTACATCTCCAAAAAGTCATCACAACATTGCAAAAAGTTGTCCATAGGGATTTTATAGACAAAAAGCAGACCAACCTCGGCTCATAATGATAATTTAATGCAACAGCATTGTCTGTAGGGGTTTTAATTAGGACATTCAAGCTAGACCCCCTTCTGACTTGCAGCTTGTAGGAATCCACACATCTTTGAATAATGAAAATCTCTTCAGTAATAAAATTCAGGTTGACTCAAAACCCACATTTTTAACGGTTAGTTTAGCTACTCTTGTTTGTCTGCCAGAGCCGTCAAAGAGGCGTTTCAGAGCAGTCATACAAAATAGTAGAATACAACATCCACTAAAACCTGAACCTGTTTTACCTGAACTAAAAGGTTCAGGTAAAACCGTACACTTTGCTTTTGCTTTTATGCATCACCTGCATATCATTTGACTAAATTACTTTCAATATTTAAAATTTATTAGTCGCCAAATTAGTCGCCACGTATGGACATGGTCAGATTATTTTTATTCTTTTTTAAATATTACGAAGGTGACATGAAGATATAATTTTTTTATTAATTGTGCGCTTGATTAACTAAAACAGGCGTGCAATTAACTAAATATTATGCTGTATGCCCTTAATTAAATTGAAATATATCACTTGTGTATTATCAGTTAGGTTTGGGAATACATTTAGTGGCCCTGGGTAATAATTTTGTAGTTCTTTTTGTATTACCCTTCCTCTTTTTGTACGCCGTGTTCTTCTTCTGTTCTTGTAAACTTTCTTCTTTAGGTTCAAGAAAGGTTGCGTTTGATGAAATATTGATGTTGGATGATGCCCTCTACAGGTTAAACACTGGCTATTGTAATTTAAATGTACTATTGGCAGATTGGAAACAATGTCCTCTTCTGTACTTCTGGTAGAACGAAGGTTTTAGTTTACCACTACTGCATCCAGCTCAAACAATTAAGATACACAGAGCTGATTTACAGTTCATTGACTTCATAAAATTCTGTCAATAATTTAATCTGAATAAGTCATCAATACTTCAACAGAGCAAAATGCAACAAAGTGTTTTTTGGGGTTTAGTACACCTTAAATATTATGTCTGAAATTAGCAAGGTTCATACTAAATGCTTGTAGCTGCACATTACAATGCTGGCCGTCATATTCTTCATTCATATTCAACACTTGTATTGTTGGGGTTCATACTGTTTGCATTTCACAACAAACCTACATGGCTGTCACCAGCTACATCCCAGAAAGGCATTAAAGCTGTTGTTGTTTTCGTTGCTGTCTGAACTGCCCTACACCAAGACTCCTAAAGTTATATCTGAGTCTCTCTCACCTTCGGTCTCTTCCAAGTTTATATTATCATGACTGTGTATGTGTGAATGCGCACATTTTATACAGTGTAAGGGTGATTTCACACTTGGTCCCTTTCAACCCTCAAAATGAATTTAGAGCAATTAGTCAGCATTTTTTGCGCATATGTAAACACTCCAAACAAACTCCAAACTAACTCGGACCTATACAAGACGTTACTCTAAATGTTCTCATGAAGTTAAATGGAATGATGAAGTAACTCGAGCATAGTAGTCTTGAACTGAAAGACACTTCTTTTCTTTTGAAGCTTTAAAGCAGTTTTTCTAATTATTTCATTGAGTACAGGAACCATGCAGATATTTTACTGGCTGGCTTTCCTATCAGTACCTCTTAATGCTGTTATCACTGATATTGGATCATTATGCGGTCCCAAAGTCAAACACTTTCTCCCATTTTTGTTTATTGGTTCATTGTGGGATAAAAACAGATATGTCTTTATGTATTTAATAAATAATTTCTTTCTCTGGTTACTTATTCATAGCTTCCATTTGGCTATACTGTTTTATCATGGCAACAGATTCATGCATGCTTATGCCCATAGATGGCTTTCATAAACTCATTAAAAGACCTTATAATCTACTTTCTACTGTCCTGCTTCTAAATTGTCCTCTTTTACAAGGAAAGACAATCTGAAGCAATGCCCATTAGTGAGCCATTTTTAAACCGCACACTCCACAAATACAAACATGACTTCCCACGTATCTCAAGAGGCACAGTTTAGAAACCGCCACGTATTAATTATTTTTGGAGGAAAAACAAATCTCAAAGGAGCTGTAACACTGTTTTATGGGGTTCAGAGTTGTCAGTAATGGGATCTGAATGATGATGTAGATTGTAAATCATCTTTTGGCTTAATCGGTCGACTGCAGAGACTGTCTCCACATGCGCACTCACACACAGTACAACTCTCACTGCAACACTGCAAACCCACAGCTACATTTTGGAAGGGAGGAAAGCAGAGGATCTTAGTGAACAATTTAAAATTCTGTGATTTTATCATCGGTAAATGTCCACAGACCACCTTGGTAAATGGCGTACACCATTTACGTACTGAACTCTGAATGCAGCTGCGGAGCATTGCATCTGGAACGGCTGCGATTTGAAGGACTACTTGCAAAGTTCCCAACGCTTAAATGTCAAGAGGAATGCCTTTGGTGCCTTTCTGGCGGGGTGGCTCCTGGAGGGGTGACTCCTGGAGGGGTGACTCCTGGAGGGGTGACGCCTGGCGGGGTGGCTCCTGGAGGGGTGGCTCCTGGAGGGGTGGCTCCTAGAGGGGTGACGCCTGGCGGGGTGGCTCCGGGAGGGGTGGCGCCTGGAGGGGTGACTCCTGGAGGGGTGGCTCCGGGAGGGGTGGCTCCGGGAGGGGTGACTCCTGGAGGGGTGGCTCCGGGAGGGGTGGCGCCTGGAGGGGTGACTCCTGGAGGGGTGACTCCTGGAGGGGTGACGCCTGGACGGGTGACTTCATTTCTAAATAGATGATTTAAAAGCCCAGACGGGGGGGGGGCTCTGTCTGCGGTGCGCCTGCTGCCCCAGGCCTGCTGGGCAGGCTTTTAAAGAGCAAACTTGATGCTTGTTGCTGCGCCACAAACATACAGTGAAGCACAGTGTCATTGCCGTGTGTGTGTGTGTGTGTGTGTGTGTGTCACCCCTAGCTCTACACCTTTTTGTTCTGTTGTACAATACACAGACAGAAGGAAATAGAGAGATTAGTAGAGACAGAAATAGACATGGATGAATCTGACGATGTGTGGGAGATGAACAAAAAGTGAAACAAATTGATTTGAGGATGTGCGTTGAAAACGTGCACGGAACATCATTAAATGCAAAGTGAGAATCTTGGCTATTACCAGTAGCTATCTTTTAGTGCAATATTTGAGCAGATTTACGGCATTTAGCAGATGCTTTTATCCAAAGGGACTTACAATAAGCTGAATAGGTCATACACCAGTCATCGTAAGTAATGGTGTATTATCAGGGCTACATTAGTTTACTAAGCATTATAACATTGCATATAAACATACCATTAAGTACTCCAAAATTAATTGCCAAGAGCCGATCCTAACATAATGCATGAAGGCTAGATGCTATGTATTTATTTATTTAATTGTATTATTTTGAACCTTTTACATCACGCTCTAACAGAAAAATGTAATGGCTCTTTAGCTTCCCCTAGTGGCTGCACCGCAGGTGATTCGTCCAATATGACAAATCCACTGCATAACTATGAATATATGTATGAGAGCCAGTTCTGGCAGAGCTGACAATGACACTTTCTATACAAGGACTTGCAGTGCACACACAATTTCTCACCTCTGTTGAACTGTGGTGTATTTTTACAACATGACCTCAAATCACCAGACAGACTTGGTGTATTTTTCAAGTCCACAGTTTGATAGATTATAGTAGATTATAAATCACCTGTGATTCTATTCTGTTTCCTTTTAGCTTTGTACAAAAATCTGTTGTTACACATTTATTTTAATGCTCCATTGATGTTGTATTTACTTAATCTTTACAGAGCACTGGTGCACGTTACCGTCATATACAGGAGACATTTTGGACTGTCTAGTAAAACTAGAAGCTCCTCCACCCTCCCCCACCCCATTTTTCTTATTTCCCTCCTTCTCCTGGCCTGTGTGTAGATCATCAATGAGCACTACGGGAGTTACAGCTGGGTGGCTGAGCTGATCCAGGTGTTTATAGCCATCAGCATCACGGTGTCCTTTCTGGTGATGGGATCTGCCATGAAGCACACCAGTAGGTCTACCTGTGGCTTGGTGGTTGATTGATTGATTGATTGATTGATTGATTGATTGATTCATTCATTCATTCATTCGTTGACTGACTGGATTACTCACCATATGACCAACCACAGCTAACTTAGACGACTGTGTCTTGTCCAGTTGATGGCCTGGTGAGCTCCCTGTGGACCAACAGGCTGGAGTGGGTGTCTAAATCCTGGGAAAGAGGCCTTCCAACCTCGCTGCAACTCTGCTCAGCTAGAAGGTAATCTGATAACTAACTCCAACAGCTTTACACTTGTCCAGAGGTTAGGACACAACACAGCAGCACCTAGACAGCGTCCAAATCCTTCATGAAAGTTAGTCCAATCCTCTTAAAGCCAAGCTTGAATATGAATGTGGAGAGCTCTGAATCATTTGCCTCTAAACACTGTAACCACCTAGGCTTATTGGGACACTCCTCGATTTGTGTCTGGAATTACACATGGCGTTGAAACCAGTGGTACAAAAACAATTGTATTTGTTTTGAGAGAGCACACGCCCCTTCTGCACCTCAGTGATGATTGGCTAGCACTCTTCTCTACTGCTCTTCTTTCAGCACTCATAGGCTCACACAGTACTCTACCCCCCTGTGTTGTGTTGCAAGCATAAACAGTGAGCTGGGCCAGAAATGTGGTGTTCTGGGGCCCAAATGGAGTGTACCTTTTGAAATGAAATGAATGTTGGTTAGGGATAAACTGATGTGCACACTTGTTTTGTGAAACAAGCATTACAAAGTCATTGTTATAGTTTGAAACTTTTAGAGCGCTACTCGCACCTTTCTCTACCCTTCCCCCCACCGTGGTTCATAAGATGTGAGGGCTCTGAGAGCGGTATAAGACAATTGAGGAGTGCACCTTTTAATAAAATAGGAGGAAAAGCGAATTATTTCACAGGCTATTTACCACTGCTCCCTTGCTCTCTGTCTTCTACTCTCCCATTCTCATTTCACTGCAGGCGTATTTTATTGAACTTCAGGCTTCCTGTCTCTGTTCATTTGCACCTGAAAGAGTAGAAGCAGGCCTGGCGCTACCAAAGCAGTGTAATAGCGAAGTACTCTGAGCATTCAAGACTCTTGCTTTGAATAATTAAGTTGATTTCACAGTACTTAACCAAAGATCCCCCTTCTCTACCCCTCTCTCTCTCTCTCACACAGCATTGCTAATGGATTCACGTCACTGACTGCATTCGGTATCATCTTTATCGTCTCAGCTTGTGATCCCAGAGTAAACACCAGATATCTCATGTTATGCCAATCTACATATGTTATCATGCTGAGATATTTGTTTAGGGAATCAGGAAGTTGTTCAGGATTCATCCAGGTGTGTTCTTGCTCACTCAGGGTTTCGTCGTGATGCTGGACAAAGTGGTGTCGTTCTCCCTCAACATTGAAGTGGGACTGTTTGTCTTCATCATGCTGAGAACCTCCAGGTCTCACAGATTCCAGTGAGATTTTTTTTTTTTTTTTTTTGGTGAATCTTTAATGGCATGGCCGTCCCTAGAGTGTTAAAAAGTGCATATTAACTCTGTTTCTTACTTTCTTACCCTGTCTGTCTGTCTGTCTGTCTGTCTGTCAGACATCTTATGATACCTCTGCCGGTCGGCAGCCAGATCTTCAGTCTCAGTTGGCTGCTTCCGCTCTATTTCCTGTTTGCAGTGGCCTATGATGTTCTACAGACATTGGTGGAGGCCGCTCAGACATTGCCAATCTACACCCACAGCCTAGCGTTGATCAACCAGAGCCTACCTCATTCCCGCGCATCTCCGCTATGACTTCAAACCGAGACAAACTGTTAAGTCATCACAAACACACTAAGTACAGCAAGATCTTTTCTCTTGCATTATATCTTGTATTTATTAAATACACTGCTCAAAAATTTAAGGGAACACTGGGTTTTAATGAACGAAATATATTAAAGATCAAAATCTTTACATTATGTAATTCGTTAAGAACAAAATTATGTAACAACCAAAAAAGTGGAAACCAAAATCACCAACCGATTTGGATTCAAACTCGCGTGAATTTCATCACGGCAACTCATGATGTGACTCGGTACTGTGTGTGGCCACTACGTGCCTGTATGCACTCCCGACAACGCCTGGGCATGCTGCTGATGAGATGGAAGATGGTGTCCTGGGGGATCTCCTCCCAGACCTGGATCAGGGGATCAGTGAGCTCCTGGACAGTCTGTGGCGCTACTTGGTGGTGTATGATGTGATACTGTGATGATTACGTGTTCCCTTAATTTTTTTGAGCAGTGTACTTTAAAAGAACTGAAACCAGTAAGATTAACCTTGCTGACCATTAACCTGATTGTTCCCGTTAAAAGAAATATGTGAAAGTTTATTTTACAGTTATGTCATACACACAGACTGTTGCTCAATGAAACAACACAAGAACCCAGAAGTGATCATTTTCAACCATGCAGTCTAGAAATATTAATTTTTTCCACTAAAATCCAGCACTTTCCCAAATGGCAACTATTTTTCTCTGTTGATTTGTACACTGATTACAGTTTTAGTATAGTTTACATGGGCGCTACACCCATCTTAATTTTTTTCTGTTCTTAAATGATAATTGCTGTTGTACAAAAGTGGCCTTTTTGGGGGATGCAAGTGATGTGTGCTTATAGTTTTATACATGAGCTGCTGGCTGTAACAAACAACTCTGCGCTTGAAGTGAAGTTCACACTGCTTTAAAAGAGCTCACCTGAGGGCAGCTTTTATTTACAATTAGGTCATTTAGCAGACACGACTTACAATTACATGGAGCAGATGGAGGTTAGGCATCTTGCTCAAGGATGCTTACAGGTAGGCCACCTCTGGGAGTCCAACACCTAGACCACTAGACTATCCATTGTGATGGCAAACCTGTAATTGCTATTAATGTTGGACATGGTCTTCTAAAGCCACAGTAAAACCAAAGGCATAACATTAGAACCCTAGGATATTCAAATACTAGTCACTGTATTGCAGTACTACATTCAGTACTGGTAGTTTTAGCTGCATAAGGACATTGGCACTGCGCTCTCTTCCTATGCCACTAGATGGCAGTTTTCAGTTTATGGTTTATTTTTAATGAACTTGCATTAATCCGTCATGAAATCATTAATGTGAGTTTCACCAATAAGCAAAAGGATATAGAATTTCTAATTGGAATAACTCATAATTAAGTACACGCCACTGTAGAAACAGCAATCAAGACCGTAGGCTGCTTGATAAATGTATTCCACACAATCACTAGCATGATTACCTTAGTGTGAGATTTGTGTTCTTGAAGACAGTGTTTTCCTTCTAACAAAACTATTTGTCAATAAAGATACCTTAATAAAAGTTAGATAAATAGAACCCTGGTGAATTGGAAAGAATGTCATTCACACAAAATACAGTCTTTAATATCAAAATATATTTTATTCTGGACTTTTTCACTGATCTGGTTGAAATGACAACAGATCGATGTGATGCAAAAAAAAAACTTTGACCCCATCGGAGAGATACTGCTGGGCTGACGTAATGCTCTTTAGTGGGGGTTGGGGGCACAGGTAAAGGACAACTCAGCAACTTTGCCCATATTAACACAGATTTTGAAAAAAACCTGGTTTTAAACATTTACCTTATGGTTATCTAAAGCAGGTAGAAACCTGAAGATATCTTTACTGTGTGTTTAGGTAGCCTTGCCATATCTCTTTATGAATTGTTGATTCAAGTGCTTTACATTCAAGGATGGGACCAGGATATCATTGGCAAAGCAACAGAATAGCAACAGAATAGAAGGGAGACCATGAGCACTACAAATAAATGGAGGTAGGAGGCTTCCATTTATTGTCTTGGAACAATTGAACTCAATATGATTTCAGTCATTACAGATAAAATATGTATTTGTAGAAAATAAAAAGAATTTAAACTAGAACCAATAAAAGTTTCTGCCTTCTGGCCCTCAGCCCTTTAAACAATTTAAAACCCAAGGACATCATGAGATATTATAAGCCAAAAAAAAGCACGGCCTAGGATATAATTGCTGAGTCAACCTTTACTTTGTGCATGTAAATAAACGTTTTAAAAGAACAATTATTAGGGCCAATAAATCTCCATTTACTATTTATGATCTACAAAGAAATTACAAAAAAAGTTATTACTTTTTTACATTTTTCTTTAAAAGTGTATAAAAATGTCCGGCCAGTAGGGATCATACTAAAACAACTCAGGTAGTCAGAAGAACCATGAATGAAGGCGAATGGGCATGTAAAGCAGTACACATAAAAGGACTAACGTGACATTTTCTGTTTGATCATTTTTGCCCTTTACCATGACCTTGTCACTTGCTCAAGAACAGTTTAACCCTAAAACTGCTGTCCGCATTCCACTCTAACAAGCAGGGCCCTGATAAAAACAGGCTAATGACACTTTTGTTTTAATTGAGGTTTCCAGGCAATGTTTAGCTTATCCACGGTTCACAATGTGACAAGTGTCTGTAAAAGGGGGGGAAACGAAACAAAAAGAAATGTCAGGCTATTGCTTTAATGCTGAATCTTATCTGGTTTGGTTTTTCAAAAGCATCCTAGTTCCAATTTCATCCATTATGATTCAAAGGAAAAAAATACCATATTGACTACAGCTTTATCAGCTGCATTTACACAGGAAAATGGGACCATTGCTTATTTTAGTGATGCGGTTCAATACGTGACAGCCTCTCTCTCTTCCTATGTAAAGGCAGCCTTCCTGTTGGCCCTAAAAATGCTGGAGTAACATCTTGGAACCCCCAATTGGTTTAGAAAAAGGGGAAATTAGTACACAATGTAAGAGGAAGCGTCACCGTTGTAACCAACCGTTTCTTTGTAATCTCAAACTCAACACTTGAGCTGCATCACTGTTTAATCTGTCCACTGTTCCAGTACAGGACCCCGAATGAGCGTGTGTACTAGTCGCCAAACTATAAGCTAGCAACTCCAAACGAAACACTTAAAAGCAATGCTATTCAGAATGCATGGTATGCTGTTGTTAGGGTCCCCCGACAGTTTTGCTAAATACCTTGTAAAAGTATGCACTGTCACCAATCGCAATTCATTATATAATATGAATGCAAAGAGGAACCAAGGACCTTTTCAAGCACAAATGCCATTTTCACAAGTGTGGTGCAGCTGGTTCGGTTTAAGATTGGACCTCATTTTCTGTCATTACCCCAAAGTCAATCAGGCATCAGGAAGGAACAACCATTTTTCCGAAAGTCAACTGGCATCTTGGTAAAACACCCATTTACCAGTTCAGACTAGTGCTACAATCAGCCTAGTCCAGAAAGGAAAAACATCTAGTATCCATCAAATAGTGCACAAAGAAACCTTTTTGTTTTTAAAGCATCAAGATGTACAATGTGTCATCTGTCTTGTGTGCCCTGGTGGATTTACAAGGGGAACCCAGAGCATGTCCTCTACAGTAGACAACATATCAACTACTGCATTTACTGGAGATGTTAACCGTACAACCCATGACGACAACTATGTAGTTTTTTTTGAAAATTGTTTGGTGTGCGTGTGTACACTTTTCCACATATTGCAACTGTTTACCAGACCCAACCCAGAGATTAAAAAATATAAAAAACTCCCGTTGCATGTTGGAGAAATTGATATGTCTGCACAATAAAATCTGACTACTAGCGAAGATCAACACTTTTTTCCAATGTTATTTTTTTGGGACGATGACAAAGATGAGCATGGTTTAAAGATTTAAAAAAAAAAAAAAAAGCAAAATAGCTTCCAAATTTGGTACATATACAGATCTGTTATTGTGATTTAAATTTATTTTTTTTGTCTTTTTCGTTTGTAGGTTTTTTTGTGCGTTTTTGTTTTTGTTTCTTCCAACTGCTTCCCTTCTACATCTCTGGAAGAGTCACTTCGCGATAGAGAAGGGGCAGGGGGGGGCGGCGCCTCCATTCATCCATCTATCCATCCTTCTGTTGAGACCTGTTGTGTAGGGGTGCTTGCTTCCTGTTCCTGCTTCCTGTCTTGTCAGTGGGCGGGGCCATGGTCGAGAGTGCGTGAGCAGTACGCGGGGCAGGCAGGGACAGTCATTTGGCTATGTACACATTCATGGTCGGTCCATGGCTTCCAAAGAATCAGCAGCACTATTTCCGCAGGTCTAATACACACACCTGTGAAGAAAAGGACAGCGCGATTTAAATTTCCCACGGCCCCAACAAAAATGATTTTCATACAACGAACAGCTATTGATGTTGGGGTCCACTTACAGATCCGTCTGACGCACTGGCTCCCACTTTGTCCCCTGCGGCATTCCAACACACCTCAAAGATCCCCCCCGTCCCTCTGTAACTGTGGACTAGTGCCCCTGTCTGGAAAGAGAAAGCACTTACATTCAACATGATATAACCCAGTTATGTTTCTAGTTTAAACTGTGGTCTCATTCTCAACTAGGGCTGTGCTAAAAAAGATTGATACAGCAATATATCGCGATATACTACATCGATTTCCAGCTCTACAATCGATTCATTTTTGAAGATTCTCGTTTAAACGGTGTGTGAATTACAACTAATAGATGTCGCAGTACGGCTAGTTGCCTAGAATTGACGGCCCCCATTTCCGGTAGAGTGAAATTTGGATGCAACATGACAGACGCAGCTGACCAAATTACAGCAGCTCCTTCCTTAAAAATATAAAGCCGATGTTCAGCTCTGTTTTTATTTTTACTATGTGGAATATCGCAATATGTATTGTATTGTGAGGTCCTTGCCAATACCCAGCCCTACTCTCAACCTTTAAATACATTAGCCAGTATTCTAAAAAACAAGCAAAATAAGCCTCTTTAAGAACATTGTATGATATTTTACAGCATTAATGTAATCTTTGCGTTCAAAACTAGGTAGTTTAGCAGACACTTTTATCCAAAGCGACTTACAATGACTAGGTATCTTGCTCAAGGTTGCTTCGGTAGCTAAGTGAAGTAAGTAAGTAACACGTCAAACGCATGGTGGGCATGCTTCCTACCTGCGTGTTCCAGATGTGGACACACTTGTCAAAGGAGCCACTGGCCAGGTGTCTGCCGTCTGGGCTGAAGGCCACGCTGTAGACGGGCTCCTGGTGCTTGGTCAGTGTGTGGATGCAGATGCCTCGCTCCACGTCCCACAGACGCACCGTAGAGTCAAACGATGCACTGGGGACACAGCGGATGGGAGAGGAGGGTTACTTCTTCAGTCAGCGACTAGCTAGCTTATTGGATTTGAACAAACACTGGGGGGGTGGGGTGGTCTATATATCACTGCCTCAGCTGAATTATTTTTATCCCCCGTGGGCAGGGCTGTACGTCCCCTTTTTTGCACATAGCACTGGTGGTTGATAGTTTTGTAGCACAGGCCATACAATTGTATCACGAGTATAAAACGTTTGTTACGATCTCAAAAAACAACCACAAGTAGTACAGTTCATCACTTAAACAAACAGGTATGTGACTGGCAAGTAACAGCACACAAAATCCTAACAAGAATGAGAAACAAGATGATAATCATCATACATACAATATTATTTACATTATTTATATTCAATTAAGAAAGTGTGTAAATCACTAATAAAAACAGAAACATGGGAAGCAGTATGTGTGTGTGGGGAGCCTCCCTGCAACAGAACAAGAGCTGTTGTTTCGCATCAAAAGTTTATATATATAAAAAGTTTTAAAATATATCTAAGTAAAGCGCTGCAACGTGAAAACATTAATCAAATCAGAAATGGACGCGCTCGTCTGACGATAGAGATGCAGCAATGTGATAATCCTGGTTCCATTGGCCTCGATCCATCCCGGCTTTTCAGAATGTCACCAAGCACAAATAGTCTATTTCAGTGTGAAATCTACAACTAGCTAGAAAAACTAGCCAACTAGAAAAATAAAAGGATTCAGAGCAGCATATCTTTATATTTTACAGGACCCTCACAAATAAAATATTGCGCTAGGCTACTTGACAAATTAAATACATTTATAAAAATTATAATATTCCTTCAAATGCAGTAGTTCAAGTTCCAAAACTGTTTCATTAAAGTTAATAATCATTCTATAAATGTTGCTTTAACAGCTGCAAGAAATTGCTTAACAGGCCTAATAGTTTACTGTATTTGGCCCAATGTGGTTTAGGATTTATTTTCTTCAATAAAAACGTTTCAAAAACACCCCCCTTTTTTCACAAATCGCACCCTGACTATACGTGAATTGATTCTACCCTTCTATGAGGATCATGACTGAAAACTACAATATTTGTTAATGTGGCCCTAAGCAATGTGTAGTGCATTAGACATTAAAATGTGTTATGTTAAACATAGTCATAGTAAACCTAGTAACCCCCCCTCCAATAGATGGCAGTATAATCCCCAATCAAAACTGTCTTCAGGGAATAAATGCTTAGAGCACCTTTAATGACCCTGAACTCTGCAACCTTCATTGACGAGCACACACAGACACACCTGGCTAGCATGAGGTTAGCGCTGGGGTTGTTGGTTCCAGGCCCAGTGGGGCTCCATTTGATGGTGTAGATCTCTTTACTGTGGGCCTGAAGGTCGTGCACACACGAGTCCTGCTTCATACTCCAGATCTTAAGAGCACCAGACACAGAGCAAGGGTAGTGTCAGTTGTCCACTTCGCACACACGCAACTTCATAATCAACCACTTTTGACTCGTACTTTATATACCGTATATACCCGAATATAAGACCTAAAAATAAAAATAGGCTGAAAAATTGGGGGTCGTCTTATATTCGCAATATAGACAAATTCACGGGGGGAAAGGTAGAAAGCAGGGGAAACAGTAGAGGGCGCCAACACGATAGGCTATCTAATTACCGGTAGTGACAGTGTTATGAATTAAATAAACAATAAAGTGCCGCCATGGAGAGGTCAAGAGATTATCGTGAGAAAAGCACTTCAAAAGTTGGTCAAATAAACCAACACGTTCGAAACAGTTATGAAAAGAACGACTAAAAAATACCAACAGCCAAAGGAAAGCTTTCCGTGGAGCTCAAAGTGGGGGGTCGTCTTATATTCAGTATCGTCTTATATTCGGGTATATACGGTATTTATTTATATACATAACATCCAATTTTATTTTTACACTTAGTATCTTGCTCTCATCGTGCGTATAAGCAGAAGGGCTGTCATATTAGTGACAGGTTGTGTCAGCGGAGGCCTAGGGAAAGTCTGGCTCAGCTCACCTTGAGTGTCATGTCGTCTGAGCAGGATGCCAGGAGGTTCCCTGTGGGGTCCCACTTGATTGCATTCACTTCATTCTGGTGGGGGGGGGAGAGAAGAGAGAGAGCAAAGACAGATTAAAAACACACCAGTGTATAGGCTTCACTTGCTGCTGCAGCCTTAGTCTTGCCTCTTAGCCCTTGAGACAAAGTGAACTGTCATTTGAGCCCTTAGAGAGTAAGCAGGTGCTTCTTACTGTGTGTCCCTGGAATGTCTTGATGGGTCTGTCCTGGCCCAGTTTACAGACATGGATACACATGTCTGTACTGCAGGAGGCAAAGGTGTTGTTACTCTGCCAGTCCACGTCTAGGGCCGGAGCTGGGGGGGAGAGACAAAGACAAGAGTAAGGACATGGGAACTAGCTTTGGACACATTTATTATTTAGTCCTGACAGGAAAGGGCAGCAGTCAAAGCTACTTCATAACCAATAATTCACAGCCAGAACAGCTTCTCCCCCACCCACATCCAGCTGTCGGTTCACAGTAGCCATGGAAATGGCGGTGTTGAGTGTTTTGTTTTTTTTCATGCTTCTGTACCTGAATGGAAAGGAAACTGTTGTTTGGCCTCTCCCGTATGAGCGTCCCAAATGATGGTTGTCTAGAGAGAGAGAGAGAGCGCCCTTTAGTGCTAACAAGTCATCTAAAGCACATCGTTCTGACGTACTGGCCCATATGTTGGATGTTAAAGAGCAAAGTGCTTTGAGATTTCCAGATGGTGCCGTACCTTGTCTACGCCTGCGCTGAGGATGAAATTGCCTTTCTTGTTCCATTTGAGGGCAAAAATTGGCCCTTTGTGTTGACCAAGTGTACTGGCCAGGTTACCTACAGGACGAACGCACAGAAATAGAACCAGTTAATATCTGGCATTAAGGGAGGGCTCTCTTCTAAGCTGCTTCAACTTCTAAATGTTTGTGATTGAAATAGGATGTGTTACTCAAAAAACAATATACCCAAATACTAGTATGGGTAGTACAGCATGAGAGGGAACAACGTATCCAAGACAAGCTTACGTATTTATTACAGCTATACAAATGTCCTCTAGGTGGCAGCAAAGCAAGCCAGGTAGCATAATATATAGACATTTTGCCTTGTTGAAAAAAAAATGTAATAAAAAGCTAAAACTACCAGAATCTCAGTATCCCATGTTTCATCAGAGAATGCTGTTGGTTGTGTGTGTTAACTGTAAAAATGTAGATAAAGGCAGCCATCTAAAAGCATGTAAGCAGAGGTTTTGCGGAGCCCTTACCGTCCTTCGTCCATATCCTGGCAAAGCCATCGTAGGAGCCGGTGGCTAGCAGTGTTCCCTCACTCTGTCAGGGAAGGAAGGTGAGAGGAAGGTCAGCAGGGCAGGGTGTTTTAATTACATTAGCCTATGTGAACGCTAGGTGTGGTACTAGAGTGGGTGGGACTAGATTCAAATTAGAAGACACAGTAATGTAATCATTGCCAGGATTTGCTATGCCACTCACATCTGTACCCACGCTGCAGTAAACACTCCTGCCTATTACAACCACTTGTAATTTACCCTGTGCAACGTTGCTCAAATAAATAAAGTCTAAATTAATATTTGGGATTAGGCTTGGGCAGTATCACGGTTTTATGGTATACCGGGGTCTTTAGAAATCAAAACAGTCAAAAATAAGGACACGCTTCCTCTTTCTTTAAAACTGATACGGAGATGCAGTATTGAGGTGATGTAGTGCACAGCAGAGTTTCTGTTAGCCGGTAATTACCGGTTTTTGCCTGGTAAAATTGATTTAAAAAAAAAATGTTAAATTAAAAACTTGCCAGTCAAAATGTCTGTTAGTTATAAACAGGACATTTGTGACAGGAAAACAGCCTATTCCGCTAACAGTACTAGGCTTCCTAATTTTCTCATCTTGTGAGCGTGTCGGCTATTTCTGTAGGACCATGCTTTGGAATTAGCGATCTTTCTACATGCACAACCTGTTTCACAAGCACAATTTTGTGTAATTAACAGATTCGCTGAAAAGTTTTTATATGCCTTGAACATTAACCAAGACTACAACTTAACACTCTTCACAAGCTTCACTAGACATGCATTTCCTGGTTGTTCAGACAGCAAAATGCAGCGATTCGCAGCAGCCAGTGAAGCCTATACACTGATGTGTTTTTAATCTGTCTTTGCTTTGAGTAGTCCTTACGTTCCAGTCTAGTGAGGTGACATCTTTGTTGCTGGGGACGTCCTGTCCCCCCTCTCGTATGCAGTGTCTGAGGACCAGCTGCGTGGAGCTGCTGGTGCTGTTTTCACTCAGGTTCCAGATCCGGGCTGTAGAGTCACCCGACCTGACAGACGAGAGAGAGACACGATGCAGGTAGTGACGAGTGCAGGGGCCAAATACAAAGTGGAGAACACTAATTGGTGCGCACCCAGCCAATTCTCAACCTTCAGGTTATAGAAATGTACATTTACATCATGTAGCAGACGCTTTTATTCAAAGCGACTTACAATTAGTACATTTAGCTGAATAGGTCATACACCAGTTATCGTAAGCAAACAAAATTTGAATAATTACAGCAGCATGTCATTAGGGCTAACTTGGCAATTATTTGAGGATTGAATGGGATGTTAATAGGTAATGATGTTGTAAAATGTAAAACTAATAGCCTAAATACCAGCAAAGTGCTTAACCTTCTAAGAGCTGATTTAATAACAGAGCAGGTTAGAGACCGAAGATAAAGGATCCTGATGGGCGTGTGAGTTAAGGAGGGGAGCAACCAGACCATTCTTAACCTTAACCACACTAAACTACCCCACCAACCCCCACCCCAGCTAGCATGGCAAAGCAAAGGCGAGCCGTTCACTAACCCCGAGGCGAGCAGGTCACTGACGGGGTTCCATGCGCAGATGAAAACCTCAGACTCGTGGCCCCTCAGCACCATGGCCTTGTTCTGGGGGATCTCCACATCTCCATCGACCTCCATCAGGTCTGCATGGTTGTCTAGTGGGGATGGGACAACAAAAAAACACAAGCGGTGTAAAAATCAACAGACCAGTACCTCGGTCGGCTTATTAGAGACAGTCCCTGTCTCTCTCTCTACTCACTAGCTAGGGGGTGCGCTCCGTTCTCTTCCCCATTGGCCGTGTTCTCGCCGTTCTTGGCGTTGCCGGCGATGCTGCCCCCGGTAGCTGAGGCCGGCGTAGCAGACGAGGCCTGCTGCTGGGCCATCTTGTCCCGGTAGGCCTGTTGCCGCGTCTGCACCACGTCCGGCATCACCGCGTCGATCAGGGACAGAGACTCGATGGGCCGCCCGTCAAATAAGGTGCCGTCCTAAGGAAATGCAAGAAAGAAAAGTTGCCTAAAACACGTCTTTTTAGATCATCATATGATATTCAATAGACTGGTTAATGAAATGGAACACAACACAAAATAATAATAGAAAATTAGAGAATAAATGTGTGTGTGTGCTGCCTCACCTCATTGATGCTGACTTCCGCCTCTACGTACTGCAGGCCCTTCTGGATGATGCTGATCAGGGCAGCAGGGGGCACTAGCGCGCCGTTGATGTTGGACTGGCTGATGTGAGACTCTATGCCAAAGGTGAACGCTGAGTGCGAAAACCCTGGGGGGGGGGAGAGACCAAAGGATGAAGAAAACATCTACATTTTGGTGTTATAAATATCTGAAAATGTAACTGTATGTGGATGTCCTTTTTGAAGCTTATACAACCATACATTATAAACAGATCCGTTTTTTATATAAATAAGTAAATATCATACATAAATAATAAAATCAACTTCCTTTGTTGCAGTTACAAAATGTTCAGTTTCTGTATAAGAAAGAAAGCTCATGCTATTTAGAATAAATGTTAATCAACCTCAACACTATACACCGACACAGGTGTTTTGCTATTTCATCTGATTACACCATTTCGGGCGGCGGTGCATTGCTGCAAATTGGGTCAAGTGAGAAAAGATGAAACAAGGCTGCCCTGTGGTGCAAGTGGGGGAGAACCCCCTGGGTGCAGTAATGGCAGTCAGCAGTGTGTGTGTGTGTGTGTGTGTGTGTAATACCTGACTCTTGTAGGTATCTGTAGACCAGGAAGTTGACCTCATCACTGCTAATGCTCATCTTTACACCTGTTACACCATGAGGTCAGCACACACGCACCTGGCCTGGGGAGGGAGGGGGAAGAGAGGGGGAAACATCAGTGGGATAGCTGTCACTACTCCTGTTACTCAGTGAGGTCATCTTGAGGGAAGGGGACGCAAGGAGGAAAAGAAAGAGGTGCGGAGGTGCAAACATTCCACCGGTTTCGTCTTTCCAACCCTTTACACCGGGTGTTTAAACAAGATGAACAGCTTGTCTAATTGCTTGCATCTGAATAACAGGGTGACACAATTTGGTGGTCGTGTTCGAAAAATCGACCGCCATCGCGGCTTGCGACCCCAGCTTTGCCAACTGCAGCAATACGAGAAAGGACATTTATTTCATTCTTATTCAGTCCACCAGTCCTTCACCAGTTTGACGCACAACACCCGCGGCGATTTATACAAGCCTTGTCGATGATATGCGACAGTGGCGACCAGTCTTCGGCATGTGGGCATTCCATAGCCACATTCCAACAAAACAATATGTGTTTACATAGTTAGTGTTGTTTAAAAACATTCATGTAATCATGTACTATCAGCCATGTCAGGGTGCCTTGGTTTCTTAAGGTTTCGATTGGGGGCGATGGGAGCCACTGCTGTAAAAGCCCCTTAAGAGTGATAGTCAAATAAAGGACAGCTCAATGCCTGTTTCTCTGGAGACTAATCAACCATGTAATGCTAGATCCCGGTGTCTGTAAGCCCCAGTCCCCTGGGAGGTACACATTCTCTGCATTTTATGACGTTGAGAATGTGAGAAACGGCCCCCTGGGTGCAGGGACTGTTAGCCTACATTTTAATTTCCCAGGAGGCTAGATCTCTGCTGCAGAAGAAAAAACAGTTGGTGTCCTATATTCAGCGCTACCCAACAATGGCAGGACATGTCCAATGTTGCTTTAGACCAAATGCCATGTTTTATTTCCCATCTCCAAGTTTAAAACATTGCAATGCGATGTTTTTATTATACCCCCAAGTTTATTGTGCATTTTATGAAACTTCTTTATAGCTGATATTTTGACTACACTCAATTACATCCGTTGACAGTGGGGCTGCATCAGTAAACACAGGAATTTGAGGGGGAAAAAGGAAAAAAATTGCAATACAATAGCCACAAACCACCATGCCACTGCAGTGGCGCTGTAGAGTTGTGAGTCAATGCCAGACTCCTCTGTGTTTACAGTGTGGGAGAGTGGGGGATGGGAGAGAAGGGAATCTCTCTCTCCTCCCACCCCTCATTTCCGTGTGTGTGTGTGTGTGTCTGCCGCTGCGTAGGGAGGACCAGATATGCATTTAAGCAGAAAAACTAAATCAGTCCAAAACAGTAAAAGAAAACCAAATGGAGCACATACTAAATAGAGGCTATGATTCCATACTGAAAGCGAGTATGGCCACAGTATGTGCACTGGCCTTAGGGGTAGTGGGTGATTATGTGATGTAATTGTAAACAATACCATGATCTGGCTTCTGGTGAAATAGACGTATTGTGTCGAAAGCATTCCTCCACCAAAATTGTTCGCTTACCTACAGTACACAACTGATGCCAAGAGTCCAAGCAGCACGACACCCGACCTACATTTGTTTACAGTTCACTTCAGCAGGGGACCAAGAGGGTAATAACACATTTGTATGAAACATTTTGTAGATCATGGTCAGAGAAGGCGGAAAGCGGACCAAAATATTTCTGGAGTTTATGTGGACTAATGACTGGAGTAAATAGACCACGGTTTTGTCAGTCGGTATGCCCAAATGTGGACCGGTTCCAAACCGATTTTTTTCTGGGGAAAATGGAGAGGGTTTTTGCATTCAGTAGTTGTCCGGCCTCCAATTCAGCTTTTTCAAACTGAGACGTTTAGCTACGGATATTTGTCTCTCTATATGACACTGGGGTGGTTATTGTCTGTAACCGTTTTGAAGTTGAAGCAGTGGAGCAAGCAACAAGCAATCTGTAGCTTGAAACTTGGTTAAAGAAATCAATGGATCGAATTACTTCCATATCTAACACAATTTAAAAATTGTGTTAGATATGGAAGTCCTTATTTGAGCGTGTTGATGTCCATCTTACGAGGTATATTACGTGCTCAACCAGCTTCTAACTTGTTTGCTGATGTTAGGGCAGACATTAATATGGTCCATTTACTGGTGTCAGCGGTTCCTATTGCATCATCTTTCTATTGTCAAAGTAGACAAGCGCTTGTGGTTGAGAGAAACTTGTACAGCAACCAGGTTTACAACCCCAGGTTTACTGTAAACGCTGCACCCTGAACAATGTTCACTGGTCAGTAAACTGTCACTTTACTCAATATGCCTACATTACGAGGTTGTCGTCAGACCTCATGCCTAATCTCTGAACCATATTCTAGGACATATCAAATCAATAAAAGGCAAGATTTCGTGCTCATGAAATATGAAATAAGAGTTCAATGAAAGAGGTGTTCCAAAAAATTTCATGAAACGTTTATTCGGTCTTAAAAGGTAAAACTGCCCTCAGGTCAATGACTTGGATTCCGAGGTCAACAAGAAGATCGAGTGAATGAAACCTTTGACATTTTAACATTCTACTCAAAACTCACATAAAATGACTCGCAGTGCCTCCAACCTCAGGACCTCAAAGAGGTCATGTTTGGACTTCACTGACCAAGTCCAGCCAAAGCACCAACAAAACAAAAAAAAACACTAATACGCGATGAGTTCAGAGGATGCAAGCTTGCATAATTTACACCCTCCATTCCTAGAGTCACAACACTATAAACCACAACAGACTGCAAAGCGACTGAGCTGCTGAATGGCTTGTAGCCTCACTAGGTTGAGACATGTGCCTCCAACCTGCCTCCACTGTGTTGCATTTTATCTTTTGGCTCATCACACGTCAGCTGTGGTCTGTCTGCTCCGTGTAACCATGATAACGGTGCGTGCTGTTCATATAACGCATCACTCTTAACATCCTGTGAAGGCTGCGGCACGTCTGAGGCACTGAAGCGCTTCCCAGCTGTGATGGGTGCTGCTCTTCAGCCTCCGGTCTGCTAGCAGACATGGTACTCATTTCTATTTAATGACCATTTCTAAAAAGGCCAGAGTCTATTTGCAGAGGGCCGTAGAAACAGGGGAGTGGGGGAGGAGGAGAGAAGAGGGGATTCAGAAGAGGAAAAAAAGAAAAGATGCTTTGTTTAAGTCCTTATGTGCATAACGCACCCAAGCTCTTCAAAATATAATATATATAGTGTCGAATCTAAACTATATATGATATTTAACACTGGGATCATCTACACTGTAGATGATCCAATACACATGGCTGGGTAAAGTACAGCCCATGTGAGTGCACAGTTACAGATGTGTTTTGTACACCACAGAACCACAGCAGGCCCTGGGTTTGGAAAGAGAACATAGGAATCTGTATGAGAACTAACTGTCTCATGAAATGTAACTAGCATTAACTTGGAATAATAATTAAGTAAAAGCTTGGGACGAGAGGATGAGACAGATAGAAAGAGTAAGCTGTCTTGTTTTACTTCCATTGTAGAACCAATTATACAAGAAAAACAGTAAGTCAACATACATTTAGATTGGATTTCCACATATGCACGCACACACACACTTTAGTATTTGTTTAGCCACATTACATAAACTTTCCAGGAAACATCCCTCTTCATTTATAAATCTGATTTACTGCAATGTACACCCTCCCCACCCCCACACAAGAGTTTCTAATTCAAGATGGCACCACCCATTTATTATGAGTACATGCTTCAGAGAACAGCCTCTACTTTTTTGTTCCATTTGGAATCAGTGAATGTTTCCCGGAGGAATCTCCTGCCCCCACTTTCTCCTGGCCTTATGTTTAATACAAAATTCCTCTTTGGCAAAAAGCCAACCAAAAGATATTGACAGTGTTTACAGCTACATCTGTAAAGGCATTCTCGCCAGTGTGATGGTATATTTCACACGGGGCTGGATGTAGCTGAAAACACAACAATGTTGAGACAGCCATTCGGGAGTACAAGGCGAAAAAATCTCACAGGAGCTAGAGCGGGGAAACGCATATTTATATAGTGGTATGAGATTAAGTATCGTCTGGCTTTTTCAAAATAATGCGATATAGCTTAAATGTTGCATTTTCTTGGACATAAAGACAGCATCACATTAAAGTGATCACATTTTCTGAAGTTCTGTTACAGCTGAGTGAAAAGTAGAAGAATGCCTCTACTTGGTCATCACAACCACTTAAATTTTCAGTGAATTAAAGCCCCAATATCTTATTCCTGCCAACGTAAAATAATAGGCACTTTTCCACTGCAGGAACTCGGGGCACTTCCCATGTGGCGCAAACATTTACAGGAACAGACCCTTAATCAGCCTGTTCAGTCTTTTTGTTTCCATTGTGGTGCTGGAACTACGGACATACAACATTGCCTTTGCTCTTCGATCGCGGCGTAAATTCCGACCACAACAAAATAATTCGATATTTAGATAGATAGATACTTTATTAATCCCGAAGAAAATTCAAGCATCCAGTAGCAGCATGCAAACATACATTGGAATTAACCTATAATAAACCTATAACCTATAATATAATATATGATATAAAGTATAAAAGTATAACGTAACTATTTAAGAGTGTCGTAAATATACACTACATACTGTATGTATACAACATTCTGACTATTACAATACCGTGGCTACAAATGCTCCATAAGCATACAAATGCACCCATATACGACTACTCATATACGACTACTCAGCAACTAAGCGAGTGAGCGAGCAAGAGAGATTGATTCAAGGTTTTGTCACGTGACCGATACAACACAACCATAAAACTCTGATTACGTTACAGCATCATGCATTTCAAAGACCAGCCAAATAAATAATAGTTACCATTTTATTTTGACATTGTGATAGTTTTTATTTTCTAGCCATGCGGAACCTTCAATCAGCACAACCATCGTAAATTTGAAAAACACAGAAATAGATTGTGTGCCTGGATCGGCCCCGACTCCGATCTTTGATATCAAATCCCTAACCAAAACTACCGCATCTTGGATGTTGAGCTTTTGTAGTATGGTATGGAGGTTTGTGACCAGCAACTGGCCATATTTTGTGTCATAAAACAAATGACTTTTTAATGCTTTAACTGGTCTGTACTGTAATCGTTTTGTTCAGACATGTTTATGCAAGCGGGGGAAGGTGGGGGCTGCAATTACTCTCATGCTGTTGGTGAGAAGGAAACCCCAAATTAATCATTTTCCTTAATTATTTCTTTGTATTTATTGTGGTAGCAATCCTAATGTTATACTTATGCTAGTTCAGAGAGCTGCATTTGAGCTGTGCCCCCCCCCCCTTCCACACACACACAGGCTAGGTCTGCCCGTGTGAGCGCCTATTTTATACCCAGGGCGACAGACTGCAATGGCCAGCCGACCTCTACAGTATACAGTATCTGTGGTTAGCGTCACTTGCCATCTTCTGGCGACAGATGGTAGCAAGGGGGCCTCGCCAGCTATGCTGGACTAACACGCAGCTAAACCTGCTCTAGGCAGCTCACGGCCATCTGAAAGCGGCGGGTCACCGGGGCCATAGAGTCAGATGTGGTTATGGCAGTGTGGCTAGTGTGACTCAGATTAGAAGAGCTGGCCCAGGCAGAATCCCAATCAGTAACAGAATCCCCTTAACAGGCCACGTCATTTAGGCATACGAGGATTACTCCTGGGCCCCCATTCTCTGTACATGTCTTCAATAATCCAAGATAAGATGACGTCTGACGGCTTTCTTCATCTTGTGAATTCACATATGGCTAATTCAGTTCCAAGATGGAAAGGTGCACGAATGGTTAGATGATCCTGGCTTGAGTGGTTTGCGATTAATGCGCTTCCTTTTATACAAAACAGCATTTGCCACTGGGCTGCCACTAGAGAACACTTCATTAATTTAGGCCAAGGCCTAAATGTTGTTTTCTCTTTTCTATAAATAGCGCCAAAATGGCAGGCCTTACTGTTACTTATTTACTTTATTTCTTCCATCACCAATGAAACTATGAAAAAGGATTGTACAAAGGATCTTGGGTGATTTCTAATGCTCTTCTAATTATGAATGTGCCTCCATCGATCGGTACCTCTGTAATGAATGGAGCTGCTGGGAATGTCTTCCTGTATAGGATGTAGTTGGACTGAACTTGACATAAGAAACCACTGCCAAATGGGCAGGTTATAATGATATGTGGTGCAAAAGCTACATAAACGGCAATGCAAAACACATAACCAGTAACAGGTTGTCCCCTGGACAATTCCGTTAATATTTGTGAATAGAGACACCAGAAGGAACCAGAAGGAAATTATTTATATCAATCCATAAATGTATTCTCAGAGACAGCTGCGCGTACTTATCTGTGACATTTTAATAATGTCACGAATTTCAGTGCTGGTTATATTTTTGGCTTTCGCAGGGAGTTGTTTACATCTGCAAAGTGTGTCAGGGCTGTCCAGAAGCATACGAGTCAGGTTTTAATCCACATGCCTTAAGACCTGGACTTGTTCCTGTTAGCAGCAAACGGGCCGTGGGAGAGCAGCAGACAAACAGGATGGATGATCCAATGTATTGACAGCAGGGGATCGTTAGGTGTACGCGGTTGTGTGTGTGTGGAACAGGAATGGAACAAGGCTGGGTGTGGTGAACGCCAATGTCTTTCTAAGCACTATGGCCCCCCATGCCCCCTGCCAAAGTATCTTAAATGCTTAAATTCTTTCTCAGAACAAAAACAAAAAACAAAAAAACAAGGTTACAAACACAGAGGTTACTCTGGGACACGCTTGATGGAGGTGTGGAATGTCTGGCTTCCTTGAGGACTCACTAGATGTGACATGTCTGACATATTTGCGGTGTATTTCGAGAGCTGGGGCAGCACATGCTGTGAAAGGCACAGCGTACAAGAGACTTTCTAGGCAAATGTTTGCACTGAATCTAAAATGTAGGCCAAATTATTTTAAAACAAAAGAGTCCTTTCTTCTGCTTTCATACAGTGGCCTTGCGGGGGCAACCGCGTGGGAGTACGGGGGGTCCACAAGGCAGCCGAAACCCACCCAAACCAGAACTCCTGTTTATTTACAGGCTTCAGACAATTCAATCTGGATTTGCGACCATCGCTGTCTATATTTTTTTTTAAAGCTATAATTCGAAAAGGCATTATCGATGATTTGGCTCAATCGTGGGTCAGCTTTATGTTTGTTGTCACGAGCACATTACAAAACACGGCAGGCCTATTTTAGCATGCACTGCTCTACAGTAAATGTCAAATCATTTGTTAATCAAATCCAAAACAGACCGTTATGTGACCTATATACCATTTACAAATCATGGTTACTTCCTACTTTATCGCTTCTCTGTAGTACCGAGTTCAGTATCACTATTTCTACAGGATACAAACTACTTCCCCTTATAGCAGGAAACATTCCATCCCTGAATAGCTAGATAAAACGAACTAAAAGTGTAAAGACTTTATCTCTTACTGTCACACCATAACCCCAGGCAAGGCAGTGGCTATGCTGTAGTCTACGGACTACATTTGGTAGGCAAGCCAGCTAACCATGCAAACAGAATCTATGAAGTCTGGTCACAGCAGATTGAAATAAATGAACCAGCACTGTTGGAGTTTCAGACAGCTATGCAGCTATGCAGCGGGTACAACAAAACACACCAACCTGACATTAACACTGTTGGCACTGTTGGGGGGGGGCAGACGTGATTATCTGGCTTTAGTATCGTCATGGCTTAGCTGAAATATGGAATCACATAGGAGGTCCTATTCCCCCAATTACTCTACACCATTACAAGAGTTCAAAGTGCTATACTGTATAGCATATTTCACATTTTGGGTTGGTGTTGCTGCATATAACATAAACATACTGTATGATAAGGCTTGGTGTAGCAAAGTCAAGCTATAGCCTACTCACCACAGTAGTAAGTCTATTATCACCACGGGTATGTTCAGTCAGGGCTTCGTCCCAGAGGCTCAGCACCTGCGCCACAACAGAGGTAGGAGGTCGAACATTACAATTTCTAACTGGCTACCCCAGGACAACAAAAATGATCTATAGAATGGATATAAAGGAAAATAGGAAACTAGCCTTCCACATTATTAACAAATCAATTTGTTTTCTAGTTACCTGGAAACATATCGTTATCTACTCAGCGACTAGAACGCTAACCTTTCATTTTATCAGCTAATTAAAAGTGTAAATCTGAGCGAAAATGTTTTACTAATTTTTTTTTCAAATGCTCTATAAATAAAAATATCTGGGGGAAAAACATGAAATGTCAAGGTAATACAGCCTAATGTTGTAAATAATTAACAGTGATGTGTGCTCTAATTTGGATGTCTAGCTACATTACAGCCTTGCCTTCAGACAGTTATATAGGGATTGAATTGTCTTACCATGTGACCGACACTCATTCAGAATTCTTCACAAGGCTTCACCTTTAGGGCCTGGAACAGAGGACAACAAGCTATTAGAGAATGTTCACCAGCCACAAAGTCCCTCCAACTTTTAATAACACAGAGTTTTATCGGCATAAACTTTTGAAACTTTTTGAAGACCACGGTACACTTCTGACAAACACAAATATAGTCTGTTTACATAAGAGAAACAGTGGGTGTCTGACAGGTGTGAGAGCGCCATGTTGCACGCCATAGTGCTTTCCCACTCATCAAGATGACTCGAGCAAAAATGCACCCTCCCGATAGGCCCCTTCCCTCACAGTTAGTCAACAATGTCACATGATTGATTATGTGGTTTTCCCTGTATTGGTTACATACAGGGAAGGGTTTGCGTTAACCGTTAATTACTGTTTTTTGCCTGGTAAAGTTTATCAAAAAAAATTGTGCATTAAAAACTTGCTGGTCAAAATGTCTAGTAATAATGCTCATACAAAACGTAGCTATAGCGATGATTTTAAGATGCCATTGAAAAGGTCACTGCCCACTTTGACCATGAAGTGACAACTGAATCAGCCGACACACCTCTCATGCCAACCGCACATGACGAGATGTAGTGGCAGTGGCAATGGTGCTCTGCGGTTATCGGGGTTTAACTTTTGCAACAGCTTACTTTTGAGTTCAGCGAGCTGTACCCCGACTGGGATACACTGGATAAAATAGTTCAAAGTGTCAAGCGTGTCAACTGAGAGGGGCATCTCTGAGGTTGTTGTCATTTATTCGTCAATCTAGGTGTACATTATATTTGCAACATATACTGTTACTGAAATGTGACCAGTAAGTTTCAAATTTGTCCGGTAAAATAAATTATCTCCGGACACTGGACCGGCAAGAAAAAAATCCTAGTGGAAACCCTGATACAGGGGTGTGCAATAGTCGGTTAACCAGCAGTATGTGAGTACTTAAAATCACTATTTGGGTATTTGTGCACATTGCATTGTTGGCATTTAGCAGAAGCTTTGACCTAAAGTGACTTACAATAAGTACACAAATTACTGTGCATTTAATAGGCAATTCTAATGCCCCACTTCTCTGCATTACTTTAACACATGCGGCCCCTAGTGGTTAACCAGATAACCACTCATGCACCTTGTCAATAGTTCATATATTAAAATTACTCTAAATGGACAACCCCAGTTACATAACACAACCTCCACCTTGTTTCTCAGATGTGGTTGTGTGCTCTGGATCATGAGCCAATCTTTGCTTTCTCCACGCCTTCTCTATCCATCTCTCGGGTTAACCTTCTGTCTCATCAGGGCATACGATTTTGTTCCAGAACTGTACAGGATTTGTAATGTACTTTTTAAGCAAAACCGTAACATGACCTTTCTGTTCTTCAGGCTTGCCAGTGGTTTGCATCTTGTGGGTGAACCCACTGAGATTAGGCTGTTGCAGTTATGCCTACATTCTGGTAAGTTGTCTGTTTCGAAGAATGGGGGTTGCTCTCACAAAGTGAAAGTATTCTTCCATCACCCGCTACAGAGGTGATTTGTAGTCTATCAAGTTGTTTGCTATTGCTGAACTCAACATTGAGTTCGGTTGACTTTGACCCACCTAATGTTTTCATAGCAAGATGGCCTTCTTCACTAGCATCATCACTTGACAGACAACAGCAACTCCAAATGAAAATGACTCATTGAATAACTTGTAGTCTATTTAACAGCTCACTTGTGCATGAACTAACGATACTAACATTAAGAAATGGTTACATTTGTCCCTTAAAATAGAGGGGACTATGTATAAAAAGTGCTGTTCTTACATTGTTCACCTGACTTTCATGCAACTATTCATCATATTTTTTATCCATAATAATTAAATATGGGGGGGGGGGGGGGCTGGCCGATCGGTAGTGCATTTCAGTACGTCTAGTACATCAGAATACCAGATGAATGGCAATCTATAGCCTACATAAAAGAGGAACTAACACAACAATACTAACAAAGCAAACACTGCATAGGCCTAACCCTTGTTATGAGAATAGAGCACAAACACAAATTGAACATCAGATTTGTTACAATTCAGAACCTCCACACAGAAACCGCGGAGGGCCAGAATAAATAATTGACATGGGCTTACCTGCGGCTACTATACCTACACAAAATGGAGTCTTGTCGCAACGCGACATTTCAAATCTTCAAACATAATCCCACGGAAATGGGTGGATTGATTGACTGACTAAATAAATAAATAAATAAATAAATAATCTAGTGACGATTATAAAATGAATCTCTATGGAGTGCCACCATCTTGTACAAGAGCGGCAGAAACTTCAGACAGGATGACAGTCTTAAGTGTCTTTCACAAATAGAGATCACTATGTGGGCTAGTAGCATGCCCTGTAATGCTGACACAATTTCGTTGAAAAATGTAAATGGTTAAATAAATATATTTATATCAGAGGTTTGCAGCGATACTTTCACCATGTTTTAATGCCGTAGAAAGTTTTGGCATTTACCAAAACTTTTATGGCTCCTACATGAATGTAATTAATGAGTTGTTCCACTATTGTCATGTGACATCAATGGTTCGTTATGATTGGTTCAACCCATTGAATGTCTGGTGACATTCATGGTGATACACACATTGATCAAAAGCACATGAGTTATTTTCACATTTTTATAAAATAATAGTCTAACCAAAATAGGCTATATCATAATTATTGGGAGAAACCAAGCAATTCTATGTCAAATCAGACAAATCAGACACCCCCATATAGCCGGAATGGAATGAACCTTGTTTCAAAACTACATTTTGCAACTATTTGACTGTGAGATTGGCGAATTGGGCTCCTTAGATAGAATTGTCGCACCGTCGACTATTCGGGGTCCCCCCTACTGTCCATACCTGACTTTATCTCACTGAACTAAGAAAAACGTGTAACTGACACGTGTTATAGCATATTAAGAATATTAAGACTTTTACATTGTAACAAATGTATTTATTCATACAATGTCCCACTAAGCTTTAGCAGTCTTTGATGGCTTAAATACAGGTCTTGTACACTAGCAGGAATCATTTGTATCATATTTTCAACAAATTGAAAATTACCATGCATGGCTCTGGTCATGTGCTTTCATTTGTAGAAATACCCTTTATAATTAGACTTGCAGCCAGCTGACTGGCCTTAGCTGACCATTTCATGGAAAAGTCTTCAGGCTGGTGGGGGGGGGGGGTGTTTACTCCTCTTCCTATCAGACCCTTCTCCTCGTTTCACCTCCCCTTCCCGCCATCTCCCATCCTCTCTCCCCTGCGTCTCTGACCTTGTAGTCAAGCCAACTACCCTCCCGCTCGTCTCCCCCTTCCATTACTTCCTGGATCCTTTTGTTGTCCTCCCCTCCTCGCATTTTCCCTTCCCCCTCCTTATCTTCCCCTCTCTGTCTGTCTGTGAACTCTGGAGGTTGTAGCAGAGGCTTGCAGAATGACGGGGGATAGTGTTACCGGAGAGGAGGCCCCACTAGCTCGGATGTGGACAGAAAAGTGGAGAAGTAGAAGTCACAGAGCAGAGTGTTAAAGGATCAAGGCACTAGGAACAACAGAGCTGGAAAGACTGTCATTCATAGAGCATGGCAATAAACATAGCTTAGCCCATGCCTTTATATCACCTTTCAGCCTTAGTCCTTTTACAGGGCATGGAGAGAGCAAATTGTTTACAGCAGCCACAAAGTAGCTGGACGGGCAGGCTTACGTGTCATTCATTTATGAAAGCTAGCTTAAACAAACAGCATGCTCTTTTACATTAACCACAGCGCTATCAGATCGGGGGAGGGGTATTTACTAGTGCTGTTGTCAAAAGAACAATAAAACAAACAAAACAAAAATCACACCAGAATTACGGTATTATCAGTTCTAAAACTAGGAGACGTGTACACACAAGACTTGCTCATTTGTATATACTTCTCAGTGTAAACACCTCATGAAGGTAGATGATGTGCAATTAATTACAAATCATTCTGCCAACCAGTAGGCTATAGAGGTTTAAATCTTTAAGACTTTTTGTTGGACCATTTCTTTGCAAGTAATCTCTGGAAGGCTGTAAAATAAATTAATTTAAAAATAGGCAGATTTTCACCCATCAGACAGCATTGTTATTTAACAACAATCTGGCCGCCGTGCGTACCAACTAGGGACGTGAATCGACAGGGACCTCACAATTCGATATTAAAACGATTTTTGAGTGCCGAAACGATATGTATTGCGATTCTATAGATATTGCAATACGATATTACGATTTTTTTTGTGTGGAAATGTAGTGTTTCCATACATTGGCTTTTAAATGAGGGGGTTTGGGTGCGTCTGCCATTGTTGTTTTTTTATGAACGTGGCCTAACAGAAAAGAATGTATAGAATAGATGAATGAAGATGAATAGATGATTGGACGACACCATTAATTCACTCCCACTAAGATTACATTGACTTATTTTCTGGCAAAAAAAAGAAATGATTTTAGTCAACCTGACTATATTAAAATTGTGGAAGCAAAGTATCGCGATACTCCCATGAATTTTTTTCCTCATCCCTAGTACCGACTGGTCAATATGGTGTATTCAGACCTGCTGACTAACTGGACCGTAATCTTAACCATCTTTAGCCTAAAGGCCACAGAATACTTCAAATTAAATGTAGTGTTCTCAGAGGCAGAACAGTGTGTGTGGGATTGTTTCATTTGGCTCTGAGCAATGTAGTCTGCAACAGCGGCAGAACAGAATGTTGTGCCCTGATACAACCTTGCTTACACACAAATGTGCCATTATTCGGATCAACAGTTAGTGTAATCCATTTGACACAACAACCGGGAACATCGGTCTGCCATGTTAGCCTACTTGTGAAAAAAAGGGTGTTATGAACCCCAGGTTTATCATGCAATAGCAATCATCATAAACACTAATATCAACACAAACATAAATCCAAATGTTTTACCAATCAACATCAACTAGCCAACCCCGAGGGTAAATGGAACAAGTCTAACCAAAGCCTAGGTCCTTTGGATTTAACCCAGCATTACAGATAAAACACACTGCTATTTTAATGCAGCACTGAGTTTTTCTTCTGATCCCATTGCATCAGTGCGGTGCAATGATCCCATGACATTTAGCGGGAGCTAAACAGTCCTCAGCTTTCACTTTCGCATTAAGTACACTAGCTAAGCCTGATCGGAGAGAAACCTCTCAGGACATTCTGCCTTGTACCAGCCTAAATCAAATGCTTTCTAAAGGGGTGACTTACATCAGGAGAAGTTAAATGCAAGCCTCATTGGCTGGAATATAAATCAAAAGGTTTTTTTAAATGCATTTTTTAAATGCAACAAAAGAACATGCAGATTTTGACAAAACATCATGAGCTGCAACAGCTGCAAAAGACATCAGCGTACAAACATTGTCTAAATGTCATGTTTAGTTAAACCCCACATGAATGTTTTTCAGAATATATTTATTTCATGGTTATTCAGACATCGAAAACACAATCAGCGATCTTTTATAAATAATTTTTTCACAAACAAAAAAGGTACTGTCCACACTAGCAGGGTTTCATTTTAAAACGCATCTTTATTCCTCCAGTTTGGCCTTCCATCCATACTAATCCAGCAGTATCCAGCACTGAAACTGGAGCTTTTCAACCATGCCAAGTGGATAAATCGGAAACTTGCTTCACAGCCTAGTATGTGCGGCGAATACTGAGCTTTACTCAGCTCAAAGCGCTGACGTCACATGCAAGATCACATGATCACCTGACTACTATTTTGGCGGGGATTTAAAAAAAAAAAAAAAAAAAAAAAGGAAACCGACTTGGCCAAGCTTGCTACCGCCATAGGGAACACGATTTTGGATAAGCCCTTTTCTTAACAATTAAACACTTCCTGAAGAATGCCGTAAAGATTTTCTAATGTCCAGACTCCAGGAACTCTCCACTCACCTTTAGCGAACTACTGCGCCATCACATAGACATACAATGTGAATAAGATCTCAGGTGGATGCTTCAAATAGTTGCTTGCAAAATCTACTACTTAAACGACAAAGACGGCAAAAATAAAATGTAAATATTCATGCAAGGCATACAATAACAGTTGTGGAATTCTATTTTTACTGTGCATGTTTAGTCTAGTAAGCTATAATAATATGTAGGCCTATGTATCAAAGTAAGAAAACAAGGAAAGAAACGTAGATCGGACATTATTTGTCTTTTTAAACTTGACAGCATATAACAAGATTGTCTTTGGGTACTTGCAAATAAAGTCTGAATCAAAATAGCCATTATATCTGGACATTACAAATAATATTCATAACCTAACAAAAGTAAAACAAGCAGTAGCCTAATGCAAAAAGTGTACAATCACATCGGAGAAAGGGTTAAATTACGAGAATGTAAATACTATACCAAATGTGCAATAATAACAGACTGATTATGTGTGTCTTTGTACAGTAATGCCATCCTGTTCTTTTGCCCACTGTTCTGCATCCTCAGATGATGGATGTTGTGTTTTTATAGAGCTCCAATATGTCACCATATTTGCTCTTATAGTTGTTGGTTACTTTTAAAAGTTAAATTAGTTTTTCTCTACCTGTCAAGTGTTTGCCTTAACAACAACAACAAGTGGAAATGACACGAAGGAGCTGCGTATGGTCATGCGTTTAGCAACGCGCAGTTCCATGACATATGCATTTCCTCTCAGAGTAACTGCGTCAGTATGGAAGCGAAGACTTTTTTTTAAAATGGAGGCGAAAACCATAGTGGGTCAGCGTGGTCTAAAACGCTGTCAATGAGTAATCATGATCTCAATACTGACCAAAATAATCGCGAATTTTGATATTGGCAATGATGGAGCAGCCCTAATGTATGGCTAACTAAACACTGGTTAATGTTTTAGAAAAATGTATGAAAAGAAGGTTACGGTGCACACGGAGAGCCCAAAATACACCACCCCGACGGCAGGGAAAGCAGCGGTGTTCCCACCCGGTTGCCTTGGTGTATATTGAAATTGGTGCTTTGTGAGAATCGGGAAACCCCGTTTATACACAGAGGACAGGATTCCCAGTGAAACAAATGGTGACAGTCACAGATAGCTTTATTTACTAGGATTATCAGGGGGATACAACGAAGACAGGACAAACAAGGGGTAACATAGGTAAAAATACCGAATGTCTCAATCATATTATTCCCACTGTGTTATCGTTGAATATAGCAACAACACATCCATGCCATTGAAATTTCCTGTTGAATTCCTACTGTACACCTTGGAGTGGTGTAGCATGCATGTGAGCAGCCATTCAGATTAGCTCAGTCAGGCTAGTGCGACCACGCAGGTCGGGGGAACACAAAAATATCTGCAACGCCGCCCGCCGGCGAGTTGGTCTATTTTAGGGCTTAACCAGCAATCTGTTTCTCCACAGCAAGAGGAGGGAGAACAGCTACAGGCTCATAGACTTCAAAGCTTAGTGGTGAGAGAAAGAGAGAGAGAGAGAGGGCGGGAGAGAGAAAGAGAGAGAGAGAGGGCGGGAGAGAGGGCGGGAGAGAGAGAGAGAGAGAGAGAAGGGGCACAGAGCACCAAGGCATTCTTCAGAGTGTTGAACTTGACCCTTGGTGTTACCCCACACTCCATGTGACCGCTGTCAAGAGTGTGTTTGTGTGCAAGAGTGTGTGTTTGTATGCAAATAGCCCTTATAATTGCCCCCCCCCTCTATTTATTTACAACCCTGAATCTTCAAACATTCCTGGTTGCTGTATTCTGCACTGCAGACTCATAATAACTCTTATGTAGATGCATTGTTTCAAAATGATCTATCATCTGCAACGCTTACTACCCCTGACTTTGCTCACCTAATGTTGCCATTTAATACCAGCGGGAGAGCATCCATGGACTCTTGTGACACCACCATGACACTAGGGAAGGCAGCTGAACACGCTGATGCAGGATAACGCTATAGTGGTCTAGTCTACTTTTGTGCTGTGGCAAAAACAACGTTTCTAAATCAGCCATATGCCTCATTCGTTTGGGCAGCCCTCGAGCCAATAACACTTGACAAGTATGAAACAACGACTGATTGTTTGTACACTGCTACGTTTACACCAAACTAGCAAGTGTGTCAAAGGCTGGATGTGACATGGATGTGATCGCAGGAAAGTTGGACTGCACACATTCCGGAACAACGGCTAAAATGTGTAAACAAACAAATCGCCACTAAGATTGACATTTTTCAGGGCAGTTTGTCTAAAAAGGAAAACATGCTCTGCATAGTAGTAGCATAGAAATTAAAAACATGTAGCCAAGTAGAAACAACGTTCATTTTCCAGAAACTGTCAATATTATTTCTTCTCTTCTTTACAAGAGAGCAGGATGCAGCACTCTTTCACAGGCTCTCATTCTGAAGCGACTTCTACATCCAACATACCCACACATGTTATGTTAACCTTTTCAGATAGTCTGCAAGATAGTCCAATTCTAACGTACACAGATGACTAATTCACGAGAGGAACTCAAATAGCATTTGAGTTATTATTGAGACAACCCTACAACCTTAACCGCTCCCCATGTGTTGGATGGTGCCTTGTATGGCTGACACCACCATGGGTGTGTGTGTGAATGGGTGAATGTGAGGCAGTCATGTACAGCACTTTGAGTGGCCTGTGGGTTAGAAAGCGCTATATAAATGCAGTCCATTTACCATTTCACTCGTCCTTCCTTCTCTGTTCCGTTCTGTGATCTCGGCCTCCCATCCCCCACCCGTATAAATCTACAAAACTGACGAGCCAGCTTACATAACTGTACTAGTCCTTGTGTGTCTCTCTCTCTGTCTCTCTCGATTTAATAAGGCCAGATGATCAATGCTCAACCTGTAACGTAATTCTGCATCCTCCATGTTGTCTATGACAACTCATATTCTAGGTTGTAGCTTAACCTGTGAATACATGTTCCGAGACAAAAGGAACAATGTCTGTATTAGCTAACAATCTTGTCAGCATCATATTTCGGAGCCTTGGGGAATTAAACAATATTGCACACTGCACAGAGTACAGAGTACAGGTACTTTTACTGCGAGTTATAACAAGGATATGTATACCAAAGTCCTTATAGACAAGTCTGGCCAATAGGCAGCCATCTTGGTAACACCCACGGGCAGTTATATAACAAGACCCATCTAAATGAACGGGGAGAGAGCCATAATTGCACTTTCAATGGTCCAAGGGTCATAAAAACTGCATGTATAGAATCACCAGTCAAATCTAAAAACTTTATATATAATAAGGTTTAAAAAGCTTTTTTCCCTACACAGGTTATACTTCTACGCATGCACAAGGTCAATGCAACCACATGATTGGCTTAATAGATTTCCTGATCGGCTGTTACAAAGCAGACGATTTGCTCTTTTACCATAGAGTTCTATTCGGAGTTCTTGAAATGGTCTGTCTCTTTTATAGAACCCAATTTATGTCAAGTTCAGATCAAAACTATTTATACATCTTTTAGATCTCACCCACACATGCAGATATATAACATTGTACAAATGAGTAACGATGATGCTATGGAAACCAAAAAAAAAAGTATCATGTAATTCCTCCAGCTATGCTATCCATACTTTTCAGAACTTGGATGCGCCTTTATCCATGTTATTCTAAAAAAAGGCCACAGATTTTAGGATTAATGACTCAACTGTCAAAATTCATCTGGGACACTGAACTTCTCTTTGGGACACCTTCAGGACATGGGGGCAAAAGATGTTTTTTGTCTTTTGTAAGCCACACATTTCTGAGTTGAGTGTGACTAATCTTCCTTACAGAAAATATAAGTCTAATAGGCTAGATAAGATAATGTTTTAAACGGAACATGATTTGGTGATATTGTTGCACCATGCACAGTCTCAGCGTCTTGCGGGCATGTCGACTATATCTGTATGCAAGACCATTTGCCATTGAACATAATATATATATATATATATATATATATATATATATATAAATAACATAACATAATACTCCTCATGAGTTTCACTAGACTAGTGCATTTCCTGGTTGTTCAGCAAAAATACAATCAGCAATCTTTTTATAAATACTTTTTCAGAACAAACTGTAGCCCATGCACAATATTGGTGTAATTAAGAGTCGCTGTCCGTGTTCTGCGGACACGGAGAGTATACTTTGGCGTCCATGCTGGCATGTCACTGCCGTGCTGTGACATAACCCCCTGCTACTCCCACCCCCCCACCCCCTCTGGCGATCGGAATGCATATTGGCAATCTCAAGTAGCCACAATTGGACAATATGAAAATAGAAACAATCGCCCAACCCTAGTCTGTAAAAGCTTTCACATTGTATTTTTTTAGTCCTGATAAGTCAGTCACAGATCGTCCACCATTGAAAAAGATTTTTGGTGATGAACAAATCGGATCATCTTAGGATCATCTAAAAAAAATATACAAAAATAAATACATTTTTGTCATTTAACCAATGACCGCTATCATTACAGATATGAACATTTCAAAATCCCCTGCCTGAGCCAGGGTATTTCCTACACAGGCTACATCCATAAACCTGGAAAGAATTTACATTTTGTATCAAACGGCAGTGAAGTCGGCATGCGGAACTAGCCTACTTTCATCAAAAGTTGCACCCATCACTGTGTTTAAATATAAATCAGAGACAACATAATTGAACAAAGTGCACATGTGTATAATGGGGAGCTTTATTCTAATGAATAAAAAGTACGCCATGTGTGTCACGGGTGAAATGGAACAATGTGGGCTATTTTATTCATGATTTTGGGTTTGCCTGTTGGTGATGTCTTTACCTTGCTAATGTAAAAAAATAATAAAAAATCACCATTTGGAACTCCAATGAGCAAAACAGGTTCAGCTTTACTCTGGTGTTCACAAAACCATGACAGCATAAACAAACCTTTAAGTCAGAATAATTGTTCTATTCTGCCCTTATATATGGTCGCAAAAGGAAAGGGAACTAATTTGACAGGGTAAATGGTAATGTTAAACCCTGATAGTTAGAAAAATCCCAACCTACAACCTTTATTGAAATGTACATATGGTGACACCACACAGACATGGGCCCATAACAATAACATGTGGAAAACAACAGGATAAACAGGAAATCTTGTGAGTTGTGTGAAAGGAGCAGACGAATTGAAAACAGTTATAAAAATGTATAATGATACTTTTTGAACATCTTATTAAGAGTCAATAACCTGCCCCTGTGTCTTCAATAGATGAAGTTTAAAAAGATAGTGTTCCCAAATCACACACAAGCACCCTTTACCAGGCTGAGACTAAGGACTTCTATATCACATCACTGTATCTGTAACTGGTACATTGTGTCAATGAATTGATTTCCACAAGGTTGGCAAGTGACCCGACATGCGCGTGCCCCTCCCCCATACTCGTGGCTCCAAAAAAGCCAGCTGCATGGAACATTGCTGGGCTTTGATTTAAGTTGGGACAATTTTATTTGTCCAACCAAGTAACTTTACACACACCTATGCAAGCTAAGCACTATAACATTATGGATAACTATAGTTTGTGCTAAATATTACAATTACACGAAATACCCCAAATAACCTGTTACTGTTAAGTTGAAAAATAACGGCGAATCTACTTAGAATCTATCAGTGAAAGTAAAGGAAGAAAGAACAAGCCTAAGAATACTCTCACACACACACACGCACTCACACACTAAACATGCTCACTGCCACGCGCATACACGTATTCGTGCGTTGTGTGCGCGCGCACTCACGCTCTGACACTGCCCATCCCCCACCCACTGAGAAAACATCCAAATAAACGTCCAAAACAACCCCACACGCGGCCCAGGCGATCAATATACAACAACTGGTCATTTATATACAAGTGGATATAATTTATAATTGCATTTATAATGTAGAAATGTGATAAAACACTTACCGGAGGCTCCAAATCACACAAGGGGTACCTTCTCCTCTGTGCTCCTAATATGGAATCTCCTCTTCCACCGTTGTTTTCTACCTCTAATTTAACCTTTAAAAGACGTTATAACGGCCTCCCGATCCGACAATCTGAAGCATAAACTCCCAAATGATCGTTGTGGTGTGAAAACAAGGGCGTATGGATTCAGAAATCCCCTTTAAAATGGCCTGGATGAGCAATTGGTATAGATTGTAAGGTTGGTCGCTAGTAGAGAAAGAGCCAAACGGTTCAGTAGCAGCCAACGGCTTCAGACTGAAACACAGAGGAGCTGACCCGCCACGCGAAAATGAGGCAGTCCTGGGCAATTCTCTCTGCAGATCTCATAGCTGAAAGAAAGACACCCCAGTCACATAAACATCAAATGGATGTCGCAGTATGAAAAGGAGTAGGCTTGGGTCGGCTGTATAACGCCTGAAAAAATCCCACTAACAAATAGGTCGCTGGAATAACACAGTGACTCTACACACACGCTAAATACGACCAACCTTCTGTAAAGCAATATCTCGGGTTGTTTACACATTACAGACACTTGCTTTGCTGGCTTACGTTTTTACAGTTCCTAAAAACATTCCAACCCCTATGGCCTACATTAAAAAATATATTTTTGGGCAGGTGGATAGGCCTACATGTTTATGTTTACATATACCCAACTCAGGATAAATTACTTAATGTACAAATTTATTTAGTGAATAAAGTATATTTTAATAATTGTTGAAGGAAGTCAGATATACCATGCTATACCTTACTAGCCAACAGTCATTGGCCAGTAGCCTATACTGTGATTGCTATTTTCACTGTTAATTTAGTTTAGTTTGCACTTTAAACTAAACTGTAAATATAAGTCTTTTGACATAATGCATTTGTATAATATATAAATATGCGACCATGTAGAAATTATAAGCACACACACACACACACACATCCAGCAAAGCCTCAGGGTGGTTGGTGTATAGAGTGAGCTTCAGTGTGGCAGTGATAGAAATCTGGAGGAAGGGTGATAGCTTTTTTTCCCAGAGACACAGTGAGTGTACTCCCTCAACCTGTTATGGCAGATCGAGGCTAGGAGGAGTACATTATGCCTTGTCATGTCTCATAACATTTAAAAACGTTGCTCATTTTAACGGTAATATGGCTTGCAGATGAGGCTAGTGGCAGTGGTATCGGTTTAGCGACTTTGGCAGACTAGCACTAATGAATGAAAATAGGTGAACTGATTATCCACCTCGGGGTAATACCAGAGCAGGGTAATGGATTTTAAACAGAAAGGACATGTCACTCACAAAAGAAGCAGAAGTATAACAATGCATAACACTACAAACTCCACAAGATACAGTTCATCCTTATGCTGCATTCGCTGGGGAATGACCACCACATTTTATTTTCAATTAAAAAATTGACGTATAGTATGCATTTGCACTTTTATGAATTCATTAATTTATTTATTGAGATGATTTATTTATTTTAACTCATATGCATTTTCTATTGATATTATTAATTATTTTAATTGCAAAAATATTAACCATGACAAAAGGTCCTTTAAAGTGCTGGATTCTTTTATTGTTAACTTTTAAATTACTATCACATACTGTTTGTTTGTGTGTCTGTCAATGTATTGTTGACATGTGGAATGCAACAAGACTAGCTTTAAAGGAGTAAAAAAATTCCATTCAGTGTTTTGTAATATGCCCTCTCTGTTAAAAACATGACTCTCTGTAGCACCTGTTATAGCTAACAATGTCGTCTTGTTACCCAGTCACACCAGGGTCAGTAGCAGATACAACAGACAAGTAGCCTATGCTCAAACAGGAAAGAGATTGGGAGATTGGGAGATTGATATTTATGTTCCATGAAAGGTTTGGTAGGAGCCCTAAGATTATTGTAGGGGCAAGTGAAAACCAAGCTGAATGAAAATGACTAGTGCGCATTCACCATTGCAAACAAGCATGATGTCACAGACACGTCACATTAATCAACCTGCACCTGACAATAGGTTAAAGGGCTACCTAGGTTTGGTCAACAGGTAGAGGCACACAGTTTTCAATTTGTTATGGTGTGAATGCATTTTGACTAGAATTCTTTATACCATTAATTAATATTTTTCTCACATTAAAACAATTTGACACTGAAACATACTATGTGGTGGTGATACATCCACACCTATTGTTTCCCGAAAGGAAAAAAAATTCTTGGCTCGTGTTTACATTTAAAAAAGTGTGTGTGTGTGGGTTTGTGGAGGTACATTTTGAAGCATGAGAAGAAGTGGAATTAGCTATTAAAGGATAAGGCAGATGTAATTCTACATTTTTCTCTGCATTGGCCTTCTTGTAAGCATCCTTAAGCCACATCCCTAACCTTTATCTGCTCCTTAATACTTGTAACTGTACTCACTGTAAGTCGCTTTGGATAAAAGCATCTGCTAAATGACCCAATTGTAATCGATGTCTTAAGGACACTTCAGGAGGCTGAGAAGACCGATTGACATTCTTTAGCTGAAATAGGACATTTCAGCGAAACCTCAGAAAACTACAAATAAAATAGGGGAGATTTTCCATATCAACCCCATGTGCCTCTGCCAGCCCCCTCCCCCTCTTTGCTTAACACAAGCCGCATTTGACCCTGAGCTGGAGCGTCTGAAAACAACTGTAAACAGTCAGCACCGCCCCCTCTCCCAGCCTCTAAACACCCCCCCCCTCCTCAATATAAAGGTTGACAACACACACACACCTCCCGCGGTCGCCTCTTTAAGCCGTTGCACATGCACAAAGGCAGCGATTGATTACCAGCCTACTCATCGCCTGTCATGCCCGCTGCCCCCTCCCTCCGCCACGATTGCCTCTTTGCATTGACCCCGTGACCCCCCCACCCCCCACCCTGCTCCCTTCCAGTCACAAACGGGTGCCTCCTTTTGCCCGCCCCTCCCCCACCCCCCTTTATACACTGTACAGTACATTCTTCAAGGCTCCCCTCCCCCAACCCGCTGCTCTCTGTTCCCGTCTCTTTACCCCCCTCTTCCTTCTCTCCTTTCCTGTTTTCTGTCGCTCGCTGTTCCTCCCTCTCGCCTCTCTTCTGTCTTTGTCAACACCCCCCCCAGCACCCCCTCCGTCAGAAGGATATTACACAATGTCCACCTCAAAGGAGATGTAATATTTAATTTCACCTTTGGCCTATATAGACCTCTGACAATGACACGGTCCTAACAAAGCACGGCTCCAGCATCTATCTTTATGAACACTCACAGCGTAATGGCTATGCTCTCCTACTGGGATATAATTTAACCTCCACACACCGTGAGCGGGATACTGTGGTCGGTGATTCAATTATTCAGCAAGGGAGAGATAGAGACAAAGATAAAGACATATTGTATGTGTGTGTTTTGGCATGCGTGTAGAGCTGGTAATGAGCTTTCATTAGCCGCCGCTTATGGCAGTGTTATGTATATAGTTTAGACTGGTTAGCTATCATTTTTTGTGTGTTAGGTCGAGACACGAGACGGCTTAATCAGCTCGATAAGAGAGAAAGATTGGTGGGTTAGATATGTGCATCAATGCTCAGTGTTGGGAAAGTTACTTTGGAAATGTAAAAGGTTACCCAATTTAAAATGTAATAGTAGTGTAACTATTTCAATTACTTTATCAAAGTAATGTAACTTATTACATTTAATTACTTTTTGATTACTTTTCTACATTTCTAATTATTGTTTCCAGCCATTAGCCATTTTCAAATGTTTAAACCTATCTGTAGACATGGCAACTCTCAGACAGCTGAGGCAATTTAATTGGCGATTTGCGCTGCAAATTCAAACAGAGAACCAATCAAAAGCATCAGAATAGCATCAAATTTTACTAAAGGGCTGTGGCTGGAAATGGCAAAGGAAGACATTATGCACATGAAAAACATGCAAAGCAACAAAATGAATATTATTAAACACATTACCTAGCTTTTTACAGAAAAAAATTCAGTAACTGTAATGGATTACAGTCCACAATTCAGATTACAATAAGTGTAATGGATTAGTTACGTTTATTTTGTAATTAAATTACGTAACGCCATTACATGTAACTAGTTACTCCCCAATACTGTCAATTTAGGAAAACTCAACTCTGACATCTAAAAGCTCCCAAGTCAAACGTGAGACCGACGGCAACAGCGATGACGAGAGAAACGTCCTTGTTTAAGGCCAACACAAAGAGCTTTAGTGTACAGCATGATGTACTGTAAGTAAACAACATGGCTGATAAATAATGTGATGGCTGCAGGCCAATAGACCAACTCAATCAATTGAAAAGATTTGGCCAGCAAAAACAGAAGGTACTGATTTTAAATATATATACACATACACAGTAAATATATATAGCCTACATTAAACACATATGTATAGATTCTTCCTACGTCGTTCTTTATATTTCCCTTCCCCCATTCACCAGCAGGGTATAACTAGCTGGATTTCTAGCAGACACACACACACAGAGACAGACAAAACGTAGAGAAAGGCATTTCCTGTTGAGCACATTGCGTAATCTGTAATTCATTTCCTTTTGTTTGTTAAATAAATCTTCTGCGACAGAGACCAGTCAACTAAACGGTGGGCGACAGGCTATTTGATCATCTCACACATTTTACGTCAAGTTACACGCAATAGATTAGGCTACAGTCGGTTTGCATAAATAAGGCTGGCCTACAGGGAACGCTTTCACAGTCCTGTCTTTCCGTCTAACAAAATGGAGTGCGTAATGGCTCCATGGCTCATATATAGCCATCCCTTTCACAACTGTCTACAGCAGCAGTATGCAAATAATACAAACATTAATCTCAGATCATAATACGACAGGGGCATCTGTCGTAAAGTTTGTTGTGTTCCACAACGTCTCTTTCATTAAAAGGAAATTTTACTCCCGGTTCCTTCACGATGCGAGAGCTCCGTGTAACTGAAAATGTCGTCTGCTAAACAGCGAGTAGTGTCCATTTCTCTACTTCGCGACGGAAATGGAACGATCCACTAATACACAAGACGAGAGAGAGAGATTATTGTAAACTATTTAAGAGCTATGCAGCGACCGGGACGGATTATGTCTGCGGAAACGAAGACTGCAAGGTCCCACCCTTCCCCCACACCACACCACACTACTCACTAATTTCTGCCTGGCCAGTCACTCCCTGCACTAGCTGAATTCCACCCCCCACCCCGCCCCACTCCGCTCTGCTCAGTCATTCAGACCTGAGAGAGTCAATAACACGCTGACATCATCATTGGTTTTGTAGGATACTGTACTGCCTTTATTCTACCATATCATAAGAGGGGAGCGTTTACTTATCCTCTTATAAGGCCTAGCCGGGATAAATAAAATAAAAAAAGGAGGTGAGTGTGTATACAATTTGGCGGTGGGGGAGGGGAAACAGCCTGCATGGCCTCTCTGGCCTGCTGTACCAGTGACACTGACAAAGATGAATGCACACACAAACAAACTCACACACACTCACACACAGGCAGAGCGGAGCAAGATGAATGTGCATATTATTTGTGTCAATGGAGAAGCAATAAGGGAGAGTGTGACGTGCTAAATGTCAACACTGGTGTATTTATTAATTCATAATGCAAAGCATATCATTAGGTTGCAGTATGAGTGGAGTCTTTGTAGCACAGGAGCATACATGCATGAACTAGCGATTGCACACACACACACAGATAGAGAGAGAGAGAGAGAGAAAGCCTACACAGCATTCCAATCCATTCTCCACAGTAGGGTTTTGCATTCCAGCCTGGTGCTTGTTGCCTTAAAGTCCCACTGCTCTGAGGAATCCACCCCTCCCTGTTCTGTGTGTGTGTGTTTGTTTGTGTACTTGTACAGCTTTAGAGACCTAGCCAGGGGGGCCCAGTGAAAGGCTCCCTGTGTCAGACCAGCTGCCCTCGGCCTCTAATCCCCAACTCAGCTGGGAGAACACTTTCTGCCCCTCACGCTGCACCCAAAACTCCTTTGTCTTTACCGTGTGATCCACAGCAAACACTGTGCCTAATCCTGCTCCTCCTGCCTGGTTATTTGTCCTCTTGTCTGGTGTCTTGTCCGACTGCATGTGAAATGTGTGTAATGTTTGCACACAAAGTCAGATTCCTTATATTAGTATTGTTCTTCAACAATAAAAGCTGCCCTAGTTTGCAAGAGTGTGTACCCTGTGTGTGTGTGTGTGTGTGTGTGTGTGTGTGTGTGTGTGTATATATTTTGTGCCTTTAGGAAGGCACTCAACTCCAACTGTGGAACTGTGATTTTTCTGAGAGCAGTGAATGCGCTTAACCGTGACGCCAAGCATTTCTACAATGTGTTCAAAGGTTGTTTGTTCAAAAAGCCTTACCTGGATAAAAGCTATTTTGATATCTGCGCGCAGCACTCGTGTTCCTGAAAGTATTCAATGGATAGCCTGTTTCCAACTGAATTACACAACGTGAGTCATAGAAATAACGTAAAATGTAAGCAAGCTATATGGCCCTGGGACCATATAACATGGGCATGACCATAAACATATATAATAAGAAATATTATTTTGATATTGTTTTAGAGAAGGATGTTGGATGAGAAAAATTAGCAGCCAGGAAATTTAAATAATAATAAAGCGTTTTCCCATCCCTCTATCCGATTAGAATATAGAATGGGAACTGCTAAGATACAATGCAGAGAGATATAATTTCCTTTATAATGACATACACTATGTAGGTGCTCTCGTATGTAAAACTAATTATGACACTAATAAATATGTGTAGGGGGTTATCATGATTTCTCCTGTTGAGATCATTCCACTTAACCTCTCATTATTATGGTGTTACACACACACACACACACTGTGTAATAGGCTAGTCTGGCGGAAAATTCCTCCGGCAAGCTATATATCGATTTTGTTGTGATTTATATTATGACACCTAGAGATATCAGCTTGCTCATGGGAGACAGAATGAAAGTTAACCTAGGTTATATGAAATCTGTCCATTGACTGATGCACAGACATATCACATACTCAAGACAGATAGATAGATAGATTCGTATTGATCTACCAATTCACTGACTATTCTTAGTACTAATGTACTAAAATATACAGTATATAAATATATATATATACATACATATGTGTGTGTATATATATATATTATACTGTATATATAATTAGGAATATTAGACTATTAGACTATAAGTCTATTGTAAAAATGCATTCAGACCTTTAAGCATTTTAAAATGCAGCTAAAGCAATAGAATAGTCCTTTTGGAGAATTGCGTCTCATTCTTTGCAGTGCAAGCTTTTCCAAAGGTCAACAGGTCATCTTACTAGACTGCTCTTTGACTGGCCAGCCATGGCTGAAGCGAACACATGAATAGATCCCATGGGACCAGAGGGAGGAGTAAAGACCGGCTATGTGTCATGAGTGCAGGGAGGTCAGAAATCATAAAAGAAACATCCTCCAGTCCAGAGCAAATCTCACACATGCACAATGATACAGTATGCACACGCTACTGCTTTACTGTGAAACCGTGGAGGTCTGGAAAACAAAGGCCTACCATAGAAGAAATAATGAACCCTGCCTACACACTCAGAGTCAGTCAGAAAGCAATACCAATAGTAAATATATGTGTAGCTTATCAATAAACCCCCACACTGCTTTCTTAATTCCTGTTCCCTGGTTCGCTATGAAAACCTAGATAAAAACGTGTGAGTATATCTGCGTCTGTGTGCAGAGTTAACACATGACGGTCGGTAATTACACGGCCCACTGATTTCGACCAGCAGCTGTTTGAATCCCTTTCAGAGTCCCTTACAGTCCGGAGGAAATATAGATGAGCAGAATGACACTGTGTTTGTGTGTAGGAGACAGCTTAGAGAAACACAACAGCAAGACTAGAAATGGCCCACAGTGTGTGGTGGCAATAAGACCTCACAGTTGATCTTGTAGACTATACTGATGTATGACTTGTTGCCCCGTATGACACATGAGTGTACAATTGAACTTGTCTCAGCATTTCCATTATGAATGAGCCCGCAGGCTGCTTAGGAAGGCTCTTTCACTGTTTGTGAGTGGAAACCTCAATCATAACCATTATTAATACATTATTTAACTTAATTTAACTTACGCTTAACGTAATGTATTATTATAGCCTATTATAGCCTGTGGCTATCTAAGTAGTTGGCTAGCAAGGTACCTGGTTAGCTTTGCCCCATTAGACTAGGAACTGGTGAAAAAAAAGTTGAATTCAAAATGAAATTCAAAATATATTTTTCGCTTTTAGTATTTTGTATAGTTTCAAACTAATCAAATCATCTATAGACAGCCTTATTAAAAGCAACCACACACACACATGCACGCAAGCATGCATGCACACACAAACACATACAGTGCCAGGGCAGTGATAGAGCAGATGGCATGCTAACAGTAGTGTCCTAAATAGACAGAGGGACACTCACTGCAATAATAGAATGATGAAATATGTATGTGAGAAGTTACGTAAACCAAAGTATTTTTTAAAGCATTTTACTCCCTTGGGTTAAGTTTCTTCTTCATTCTCCAATTTAGAATAGTTTGACAATGATTTTAAAAAAGAGCATTACATCAAAATATACTTAGTCTGCTACTTAATCGTCTGTTGCAGTTGCTTTAATTCTACGCCAATACAAGCTATTTTAAGTCAGAGCAAATTAAAATAAGCTTAATACGTTTGAAAGCTATGCAGCTGAAAAAATGCTTTCTCCGTACAAACTAAACAAAGTGTGCATAAGAGAAAGAGAGAGAGATGTCTATAAATGCCCACAGGCGAGGGAAATGCTTGTACGCAATGTAAATCACAGAGAAAAGAATGTTTGGCAGAACACGAGCCGTCATAAAAACCTTTCCAGGAAAAAAGAACTCCCAGTTTTCCAAGGCCCACATTCTTCTTTCACAGATGGTTCTCCTCAGCAAGCATCACAAACTGGAACTGGATTGGAGGATATTTAAAGCAAACTCATGCTTTAAAAAGACAAGTGAGGGAGGGGGACCATGTGTTGTGTATTTTTGCATGTTATGATTTGTGGTATTTATTGTTTAGCTTTGTTACCTCCAATAAACCCAGCATTAGCCTGTCATTTAAAGGCACACTCCTCAATTGTTCTATACCCCCCTACTCATATTTTCACTGCAGCTCACTGATATATTTTAAAACGTTGTTCATGAAAGGGTGTGTGGGTGTTGAACCCATGACCTTTCAATTGGGAGTCAAGCACCCAGAGAGCTATAAAATAGTAATAATTTCATGTGTCGTTTGTTGATGTCGAAGAGTTTCCTTAATAGGTTGATTATTAAGGTGGAAGTTTACATAACCACTACATACATTTACATGCACACTCATATTCCACAATTTTTTGAAATATTGATATATTGCAAACAACAAAACACTGGTTATTGCTTTTCCACAAACCTCTTTCTCTTTCTCTTTCATCAACAAACCACATTCCCGACTAATAATCCTAAAACAATCCTAACCTCATGGCTTTAGTGTACAAAGAAACCTCTGATCTCTCCTGCCACGTGTTCAATTATCCAAACAAACAAAAAACAATAGCTGTTGTTGTGTTTGTTTTGTTAGAGACACTACAAAACAAAACAAAAACAATCTGACTACATTCACATGCATACTCATATTTCATCATTGAAATATTTACTTATTCCAAGAAATATAAATATGAGTATGTATGTAAACACAGTCACCATTATTGACTGGCCTTTGGTCTAGACTGGCAGACATAGTTTCTTGCCCTTTGAGACAATTGATCATCCTAATCTACTTGTTATCCTCGGAAATGTGTTCACTTCCTAGTTTCTGAGACTGTTCCCAAGCACATGGTTTCAACAGCATACCATGCCTCTTTGGTAATCTGTAAAAATGCGTAAAATATTTTGGAAGGCCTGTTATTATTTCCCTTCCTATTCATCTTTTAAACATACACATCTTCCCTCTCTCTCTCTCTCTCTTTCTTTTCTAGTCAAGGTAAAGAGGCCACAGTGACAGGTTGTCCCAGACAAGTGCCTGCATCTGGCAGAGAGGAGCTTAACTCTAGGGAGCTGTGTAGATCAAGGTGTTGCACGTACGTACATGCTCACATATGAACGCAGGTATGAGGGAACGTGGCCAAGTTCAACTTAGTTGTATCTATATTATCTATGGCATTTAAGTTTTGGTGTAAATTACTGAGACACACCCTCAATTACCTCAACATTTTAACAATAAAATAAACATTTATTTTGCTTTAGTCTCCTCCTGTCCCCCACATTTTCACATTGTCTCATTCTGTTATATTGTCATACTCTCTCTGCCCCCCGCCCTACAATTTGGGACTTTATGCTGTAAAGCTAAACTAGTTTAAAGAGCAGAAAGACTTAGATATTCCTTTACATAACAACTCATCCTTTAGAATGGGATAAGAAGATTAAGTGGCTTAGATTTGTCTACAAAGTCAATTGTTAAAGATATCCCAGGGTTTCCATTTGGCACTTTTAGTGTGATTGTCTATGTTGCTTGGTGACCAACATTAACAGCAAAGAAACTCTTTATAAGCGGCTATATGAGAAGAAAAAAACATCTCCCTTTTGTCTTCCAGATGCTCTCTCTTCTATTACAATTGCAGCAACTCCAAAACTGTTTACATTGGCATCACACCCACACTATCAGCACGATAAGTGACTGACGAATCGGTGCCGTGTTTGTGGAGGTCCAGAAAAGATAGCAGGTAGGTAATATTATGTGTTTCATAACATTTACTATTCATAACATTTACTAAACACTAAACAAATAATGCAGAAAATATACAAAATACAAAATATTTACTAAACAAATAATGGAAAAAATAAAAAATATGATATAACATTTCTATGTGTAAATTGGTCTAGTCTAATTTGACCTGAGGAATAAAATTAATATTAGTGTTTAGGGAGGAGCCTCAATGTGACATGATCTGACTGATGTGTCTGTGTGTTAGAGCCTCATTGACTTCATTGACTTTAAGGGGGATAAGCACAGAGGGGTTAGTGTGAAAACACTTGCAGTTGAATGTTGAAAGCAAAATTATAGCAAAACAATTATCTGTGCTTCACGTGAACACCCATATAGATGGGTCATTCAGCAGTTAGACACACTCTCATACGCTGCTTGCAGATGAAAATCGAATATTAATGTTCCACGGCAAGATTAATTGAGTTCTTACAGGAAACATCCAAGTACAACAAACCATAAATAAGGAGGGGGGGGGGGTAGCTGATTCATTTTCACTCTTCCCCCTAATAATTTCCGCTACGCCTTGGGGACTAAAGCAGCTCCTCTGGCTCACGAAGAAAGAAAGAAAATATAACAAGAGGGTATTTATCTGCTGGAATCTCAGAATGTTCTCATCTTAGTGATGTAGTGTTGAGGTGCTCAGTGCTGCAGTCAATGTCTGCAGTTCTTCAGTGCCACACCAGGCCCTTCACTGCCACACCAGGCCCTTCACTGCTAGCAATACAAAGGAGTAAAACAAAGCACAGGCTCTAAACTTCTTAAACCAGCCTACAGTCACGATAAGGTGAATAACCGCTTTCACAGTGAAACCTTCAAGTTCAAACTAACAGAAGTTATAAACTGGGTTATATTTTATTTTGGTTTGAAAATACACAAATTCAGTATTGTATTGGTTGTGTTTTCCCAGCTCGAGTGATTATTCGGGGTTCTAGGGGCACTATAAAAGAATTAAGGTGTGCCCCTTTAACTTCAAGGTCCACAAATGATTGTCTTGGTAAAAGTCACTGACTACACTTATTTGTAAGCTATCCACCGGTTGATTGCGGTGCTAGGTCCTATTCCAGACAGCAGGTTTAACAAACTCTGAGCTTAACCCTGAACTCTGAGTTGATGAACCCTGAGATGGGAAACTTGTAGTTTTCGGTTCTAGAACAGCTGATTTCAGTTAGTTCAATCAACTTGGAGTAGGTTCACTCTGAGCACATGTGCGATGACTATAAAAGTCCATCATCAATAGAGCTCTGACACTACGCTTCTCTCTCTCACATGTTGTAACGACGGCGCTATGCCCTGGACTTAATTTCTTAGAGAAGTTAGATCAGTGTCTCACACAAACATTATGAGACAGGTATACTTCTATAAATAATATGTAAATATATATACATCTATAAATAACAACCCGTTGTTACTCTAAAAATACATTTTTGGGGATGTTTTGGGGACATGCCCCCAGACCCCCCCTAGTAGTGAGGGTAGGACTCCCTGCCAAATGTATGTTCCCACCACTTTCCAAATCAAATCTCTACGCGCTTGGCTATGCAAATTAATTCGGCTTTAACATCGATCGGGCTAACAAGGAAAGGACATCACCATGTCCGACAGCTGCTTCAGGCTCAGCGGGAGGGAAGGAGAAACGCAGAAACTCAGGGTTTGTTAAAGAAAATCTGCCAGCGAGCAGGTTAGGTTCACAGAGGCAGTTACCATGGAAACTTTCTCAGAGTCCTCTTTCTGGAAGGGAAAACACAGGGTTTCCCTCATCTCAGGGTTAACAAACTTCAGATTTTCACTAAACCCGCTTTCTGGAATACGACCCTGGAGTATGAATATTTACTGTATGTCATGAACTGGTTCTTCTGTAAATGATTCTATAGTTCTTGAAAATCTCAGTTGTTTATATCCGTCATCCGCAATGTTCAGTCCCCACTGTGAGCATCAACCTCAGCGCTATTCTGGGGTGACGGCACCATTTCCTTGCACTTATTTATTTTGACTGCACTGCCTTAAAAAGTATTGTTAGCCAACACCGCTGTGTTGTAATTCCTCAGCAGGCAAGAAACAATCGACCCAAGCTATACAAGTTTTATATTTTGCATTTTCTACTCTCCTAAAGTAAAAACCCTTTCTACTGATTTACTACTGATCTACTGTTCATATAAATATTACCATCTGGAGCTCTTTTGTCTACAATTACAATTAGGTCACTTAGAAGACGCTTTTATCCAAAGCGACTTATTACATGGAGCAGGGGTTAGGCATCTTGCTCAAGGATGCTTACAGGGAGACCAACACCTACACCACTAGACTATCCTGCCCCACTATCCTGTTTGCTTGTCTAACATTAAATTATTATGTATTTATGTATCCATATGATGCAACAGCACAAAAGTTATTAATTGAAGTCCTCAACCAATTGCTTTGTCTTCAAGCTTTGAGCTCACAGTGTTTAAAAAGCCACTTTCCTGGAACATCTTCACATTTATATCTGATCCCGACAGAAACCACCTGGGTCCATATGGTTTTCATTCAGGTCATTGGTTCAGTCTAGTCTAGTAAAACCATCCTGTTCTTGTGAGCTTCACATTCTGCGTTCACTAAGATCTTGCCTGCCCAATCAGCATCCAGTTAAGTAGTTCAGTTGATGGGGACGACAACAATGTCTGATTGGTTGAAGGCAGCCCAGCCGCCTGCTAATAACTCACTGATGATGCTATAGTTTTGGGTTGGTTTTTCAGAAACAACCTGGTTACAATATGCTGTCAAAAGTTAGGAATTTACTATTGGTAAATGCTTAGCAAATCTGGATGTTATTTGGATTTTCACTCAGAACCTTTTTTAGTCTTTTAACTTTATTTGAGAAATTGTATTCTTTTTAATATGAACAGATTAATAACTTGCTTTAAAATCTAGACAAATATAATATAAAGTACAGCCATGAGCAGACCACAAGTAATTTAACATATGAGCCCCTGTTTAGCTGCAGCATTTATTCCTTATAACACAGGAGTAATGTAAGGAGGAGTAAGCGCATACAATAGCACTTGTTTATGATCATTATATCTAAAACTTCATAGTTCATAAAAGCAAATCATAGATAAGTAATCATTTCTTGAAAGTGTGTGACACTGCACATGTGCTACACACCATACCTCGAACATTTGGCTACAGTATGACTCATGCAAGTTATGCGTACAGGAACCCTACAGAGAGCGTGGGTGGTGTAAAATTGCTTTCATCAGCCACTCACCACCGGACTTCAGCCATTGAGCACTTGTAATAGCCTTTTTTATACATTTTGTTTGCTAGATTTCATGGTGTTCAATGTGATGTACCCTCTGTTGGAGAAAACAGGTCAGCGGTGATTGCTTTTCCTCCCAGCTTTTGTTGGTGGAAATCAAATCCTTTCTCCATAAAGCGAATGTTATAGGAATACAGACTGCATTAAGCCACTGATGTGAAACATTTTCAACACAGTGTGCATAACTGACATCTACTAATCATTAAACAAGGGAGCTAGAATTGTTCTACTTATGGCTGCTGGGAAGAGATAGGCTTGGTGGAAAGCTAAATTGACATTTTCTCCTTTTGTCACTTTCCTCACTACTATAGGTATTATTTTGTTGCAGGTTGTGTTTTAGCTGATAATGTTGTTCCAGAAAGCCAGATGAAATACAAATACAGTACTACCATAGCATAACATAACCTAAACTATATATCCTGACCCGTCAGCCACCAGTATTTTACACATTGGTAATGTAAGAGGTACAGTTTATGAGTTCAAGGTATGACTGCAGGCTGATAAAAGCCTCCTGTGTGTATGTGTGTGCATCCTGTGTGTGAAACTGATGTGTGTGAAGGCTTCGTATGTGTGTGTGTGTGTCCATACATGCATTTGTCTATTCTGCTTACAGCAGCAGGAAGAGACTGCAGCAGGTATTGTCTGGCTGCCTGGATACAGCTAAGCCAATACCAGACATATCTTGCGTTTCCTTAGTAACACTATAGCAACGCTTGCCTTGACCAAGGCTCTGATTTGAAAAGGTTTAGGGAAGTGTTTATACATTATTCATTGTTATATTTTAATATTATGTATTTAATCTGCCTTGGAATAAGCAAAAAGACAGGGCCGCAGCTCTCAAAACAAGGAATTATATTATTTCAAAATATGGTGGTAATGGAAACCAGCTCAGGGGAAATAATCAGGATGGGATTGCCACAAAGAGTCACTTTCACAGGCCCTGTACAGCAAATATAAGAAAGGATTATGTATGTATGTATACGTTGAAATGCTGAGTCAACGTTTAAACAAAACGGTAGGGATTTCATGTACTCAATGTAATCCTGGATAACATGGCCCAACATTTATTTCCCATATACTATTTATTGCCTCTACACAGGGATCTTAAGTTGCAGCAACAGATTTGACACTTTCCTGCCTACAGAGGTGTTGAGTCTACAAGTGGCTGTTTGTTGCCTGTGAGATTATTCTAAAATTCCAAAAAAGTCCAGCTAGCTGCCTGAGCAAAATCTGACTTCTCAGTAGCTAAAATAGTAACATGGTAAAGTAAAGTTTTTTTTAATCTGAGGTGTTTCTGTAATAAAGGAATTTTATGCTGACATTATACATTTAGTCCTTCAGCCACTCTGCTACCAAATAATACTCTTACCACCATGAATAGGCCTCTACTATTACTGCCAATAGTGCTGCTACCACTACTACAATTAGATAATTTAGCAGACCAATTTTGCAATCCAATGATTTACAGTGACTAGGTAGGGTGTAGGGGTTGTTTAAATCTACATTTAGCAGACACTGTCATTTGGCCAGAAGAGAGTTGAAGTAGTCTAGATGGGAGATAATCCTAGCCTGAACCAGGAACTTGTCTTGTGAGAAACAGGACAATTGGTTGTCCAGGATGTTATCATGATGACAACATGATTTCATATGTATATTGCTGTTGATGTGCATGCTTAAGTATATGCTCCACTCCTAGCCTCTATACTGTAGGCCCGTCAAAAAAGGAGTGGCTTCTACTAAGAATTGTTGACAAGTGAATCATTAGGAAGGACAGGTAGAAAGGCTTTTGGTATGTGGGCAACGCATTACATAGTGTACTTTCAGGGTTTGTCCGTATATAGTACATATATGCGTAACACCTGAGCAGAAATGCCGTTTTGCCTCCAGGAACGACTGGACGAAGTACACGCCCTCATTGTTGTCCCCATTGTTGTGTGTATTAGGTGCTGGCCCCTCCCAGCTCTGCCCCCAGTGGCCAGAATGTGCACACTACTCCTTTTAAGATTTACATTCTGCTTTACCATTAAAACGTTAACATATTCTATATCGTCAGTGTTCCAGTAAAGCAGACCTCATGCATGTGCAAATGAATGCTAAATGTTATACACACACACACACACAGAAAACACCCACACCCGTGCGGTCACATACACTGACGAGCGCTAATCTCTCAAACGTATCTCCCAGTAGTGTGTGTATGTGTGTGTGTTGTCTGCTGTGTAGCAACACCTCCGCCACGCCTCACTATCTCTCTCCCCTCCCCCCTTCACCTCTCTCACCCTGCTCTTCTCATATTGATCTTTCTTCCGCCCTTGGGAAAGATGGCAGGGGGGTGCAGATTATAGCCCAGCCCTGCTCTGCTCTGCAGCGCCTCGCTATGACAACCAAGCCCTTTCACCTATATTCACTGGGCGCACGCACACACGCACACACGCACGCACGCACGCACGCACACACACACACACACACAGTCTGCCTGCCTGATCTTGCTCTACAGAATGCAGCAGTGCCGTCTGACATGACTCCCTAAAAGAACACTGTTCACTCATCCGTCTGCTCACTGACAGTGTTCGATATGGATTTGACAGGGTGGAAAAAGTGGGACTTATACGGGCCATGCAGTGAATGATGACAAGGAATAGATATGTGTGTAAGCCTATGCGGACCAAAACCAAGGTATTGTAGCTGTAAAATAAATACCCCCAAGAGCTGACTTTTATTGCAACTATCAAATATCGATGAGGCAGATGGCAAATATAAAATGCCAAACTTTTACTTTAAGCGTTTGAAAAGCCCTTGTTGTAAAAGCCTACGAGATCTCAGTCAGTCAGGTCAGTTTAGCACACATCTTAACATACACCAGTCACTCTGACTCGATCCCACAGGAATGAATATTAATCTCTCTCTCTCTATGCTCACTCTCTTTTCTACCAATCCCCATGCTCTCTCTTTCCCCTCTGTCTGTCACTCCTGTCCCACGACACATCTTAGAAGCCTTTCTGTTCAGAGACACGTTTGAAGACATTCCATAAACACCAGTCTTCTCCATGACAGCTACAATGGTATCCTCCAAAGCTTTTTCATGTGTAAAAACTGAAAATCTTTTCAAAGCCTTAAGTCACTGGTCATGGACTACTAGTGAACATGTTGTTCCACTGGAGGAGAGTTTGAATACTATAACAAAAATGTGATTCTGTTTGAGATGTGGCTTAAAGGCATCTCATTTGAATTAATTCCTGGAGCAGAGCATCAATTTAATCTGTATAACATGCAGTAGCTAGCTACGCAAAAACAGGCTGGTCAGAGGGCTGCTATGCTGATGCACCTTTTGAGCATTACAAAAAAAGTGGAAATGTGTTCCACATCACAACACTGTAGTCCTACTGTAATTCTGTCTGTATTTATTCCCACTAGCACCCACTAGCACTTTACTTTAACAGATGACTAAACACCCAGCCAGGGTTTATTGTAGAGGCGGTAGAATGAAATGTTAGTTAGCACCGATAACGATGTCGACTGTTAGTAAGATTTATAAATCTTGCAATCTTGATACGATACAATGTGACATTATGCAATACTCTACGCTACGAACCTACTGGCTTTAGGTTAACAGATGATTTACTTCCAATATAAAAGAATCATTGAAATACCCTTGAAAGTAGGCCTACCTTAACAATATTTTCAGACAGGAGCTAGAATAATGTCTATTCAAATGTACTTGCAGTCCCTGATTACGTAACTGGGAACAGGCCACAGTTTTAGCTGTGGGGAAGTTTTAGTGTTCACTGGGGAGATAGCTGTTTTCTCCGGCCAACACGACCAAGCTATAAAAAGAGAAAACTGTGTGCAGTGTGTGTGTGTGTGTGTGTGTGTGCTAGTGCTAGTGCTAGCGTGGGTGTGCCTGTGTGTAGGAGAGAGAGGTGGCTTGCATGTCTGAGTTTGTGTGCATCATTGTGCAACCTTAAATATTTCAATCTACGTTTTAAGAATCCACCTTTAAAGTGCCACTTCTGTATCTTTATATGTAGTTTTTCCGTTTCAATTGTTTTTTATTTGCACTGTTCAGCACCTTGCAACTTCTGTTTGGAGATTGGTGCTATGAGCTACAAGTGAACATATATTTACTTTATTCAAATACTACATTAGATATTACATTAAAATCACAGCTCTTTGGGTTCTCATTTAATTTCAAACTATCATCAGAAATGAAAGCTTGCATTGCAGTAGCCCACTGTAAGATAATCTTGATTCATCCAGAGGTTTGATATTTTGCCTTGTCGACGGAATAACACACCAACATCTTCCTTCCATTTAAAGTCCGGTCTACTAAGACACAATGGTTAGAAAGACCACAGTGTGCACTTAAATTTTCAGTGTTAAACAGGAGGCCTGCTATAGAACCAAGGAATCTTCATACGTCACTTATCTAGCTAGCCTAACCAGTTGCTAATTAGGCTAAACAACACCACATCGGCATTAACCAGGGGTCACACAGGTTGCCTGAACAGATTAATTTATTTAGGCCATTTTAAACGCAATGCACAGACCTTACACACACACACACACACACACACACACACACACACACACACACACACACAGTGCGTGTGTGTTTGACATGGCACGGATGCAGACGTAAACGGGAGAGAGAAAAATCTACAATTAATGGCAGGAAGGTGCAGCGTTGGCGGAGAGAGAGGGGGGACGTGAGAAAATGAATCAGGGCTCTTTGTGCTTGGTTAGGCCAGATAATGAATTGCTGACTGGAGTGAAGGAGAAAGAGGAGGCGTGAGGTAGGAGGGAAAGGAGGAAGGCATGGCGAAGCCAGGTCATCTTAGGCCACCTGGTCACAGTGGTAGGCAGCGCCAAGCACAGCTTCACAACAGAAGGACAACAAACACACTCAGGCTTTTACAATGGGGTAAATAAAGACATGGAAGTCTTAAATAAACTGCATCTATCCCTACTCACACTGCTAGACTTGGCTGCACTAGCTGAATGTAACAGTATTCCTAAATTAAGCCTTAGGCAAACAAGTCCCTAGGTAGAGTTAGCTTACAAGCTAGCCCGAAATGACCAAGCAAGCAACCTTTGCTGGCACTTCAACAGGTCAGGGCTAGATATTGGGACAATACAGCATAGAGTGTTCCTAATATAATGCATAGTTTCATAAATGTACATAGTACTAACTACTGTAATTATGCTATTTAATATTATTGAGAATTCTACACTTGTTGAAGCATTGGCAACAAAGGGCTCACTAGTGCCACCTATTGGTTTGCATTCATAATAAGCATGCAATTTAATATAGGCTAGTAAGAGAATACATCAAAGTAATCTCCACGTGTAAACCAGCGGTTGCGTTAGACTTTCTCGTTATCTGTCATTTTGACGGACAGGGTTGTAAAAATTCGTGATAATCTATTATTACCTGTCATTTTAATTAAACTTTTTTCGCAGTGGCGAAACATGACCCTCGACACTGGGCCTTCAGTGTTACCACAAGTAACACAAAGGTTGCCATATGCATTCAGAACTGGTGTGCAATGCACAAATGAATGGTACATTCAGTAAAGCTAACCTCACACACACATACACACGCGTAGTGCATATGTTACAACCTGATCTACATATTTTCCTGATCTGTGTACTGTTACTGTAGTAACACTGTATTTGATTTATCAAAACAAGTTGCCACAAACACGCAGACCAACCTTACCTCTAAATTCGACAATGACAAAGACCAAGCAGCAGTAGCTCCCAACAAAATTTCAGTCTAAAGTCAAAGGCCAAAATACAATATGTTACATAAAATTGGATGTGCGCATATTGTTTGATATGAGTGTGGTATATGCGTAATACACAATTATATAATATTTAAAAATTTGTAGTATATTTCTGGAAATCATCTCGCGACCCCCCCCCCCCCCTCTGTGACTCGCAACCTCCACTTTGAGAACCACTGATTTAGATAACATGAATGTGAATGTCCACTAACTGTCAAACTTTCCGATGAAACAACATGCAATTCTCTGAAGGGGAGAGAGAGAGAGAGAGAGAGAGAGAGAGAGAGAGAGAGAGAGAGAGAGAGAGAGAGAGAGAGAGAGGGAGATTTTCCTAAGGGTTATTCCCTCAGCTGCTGCATGTCCTCATGAAGATAAGGAGGTGTGTGTGTGTGTGTGTGTGTGTGCATGTAAGTGTACACACGTGTTTTATAATAATAGCATGCGTGTGTGGTGTGGGTGTGTGTGGAATAGGAATACGTGGAATGATGCAGTGGAAAACAGAGGAATAAAGACAGATAGCAAACAATGGGGGTGGGGTGGAGAGAAGAGAAATAGGAACAGGAAAGTTAAGGAGGCCAAGTAGCAGTGGAGAGCAAGGTAATGAACAGACAGACTGGTGGAGGAATTTGGATGGATGGATGGGCGGGAGGAGGGCTAGACGGCAGGGAAGCCAGCCAGACGGTGAGCTCCGGGTCAGGGTTAATAGATTAGACGTCCCCCTGGACCATACACCCTCTGCCTCCACATCATTTGTCATTCAAATCACATGGCCTCAGTAATAGCATGAGCGCTATACTGTGAGAGACCGGCGCTCTCCAAAGGACCGTTAACTTCCACCTCCATTCTTGTGCCTGCTTTCATGTGCCTTTAATAGCCAGAGGGAATGCAGCAGTTTCTAGTGTAGTAGCCTAATAACGCAGGGCCTTCTGGGAACAGGAAATGAGAGCCTGAGCTTGAGGCCTCAAGTCCGGTCAATTGATTCTCAATCCACACTTCAGCAGCCTCTTCTAACAGTGTTGGAACCACCACCCTGAGAGGTGTAAAACTGGCTGCTCACACAAATAATACACAAGAATATTGCGAGGCTGATGGCGAAGATGGGATTCGTGTAATATTACAGGCTTACAAATGAGGCCACTGAGGGAAGAGCTGAGAGCGTGTGAGAGCTTTAAGAGCAGCAGATCAATAGCTACTGTTAAACTCATTCATTAAGGTGACTAGGTCATGATTGACAGAAGAGATGAGACAGATGAGGAAACCCAGCGGGAAATGCTAATTGTATTCTCTATTCTATTCTGAAGGACACATTGGCATCCATTTGACATTTATTGCACGTCTGGATGTGGTTTTTCCATTATTGTCTAGATCGTGTTATGAAGCCTCAGGAATCCTAAGTTTCAGCCCAAAGATTTGTTTGACCACAGACTTGTTGAACCCCAAGACTGGGTCCCAAACCTAAACAATGTTTTTGTAATGCTGGTTTTAACCACAAGGGGAGTTGCCAACACGAAACGAGCAGTGTACTCCTTAGAACTGCACAAATCCAACTGACTCGACCTGAATGCTCCGAAACACCAGCATATCCACGCACGTGGGGAGTGGTTTCACCTTACAGGTCGAGCGAGCCCTGTGGCGGTTTTCCCACGGCAGAGCCGGCTTTGCGAATGAGACAGCAACGTCGAGTCCCCCCCCCCCCACACACACACACACAAACACCTCTCCGGGCCCTGTTGGTGCGAAGATGAAGGTGGGTTAACAACTAATGAGAGAGAGAGGCAGGTGGCGGATGATGTTGATGCTAAATGAACGAAGGCAGGATATGGGGAGTGTAAAGCGTGCGCGCGGGCGCGTGCACGCGTTCGCGTGTGTGCGTGTGGGAGAGACAGGACGTTGGAGCTTAATGGGAGCAGACATTTCAGCAGTGTTAGAAGAAGAGATGAAAGAGAATAATAAGGGAGCTGAGATGAAATGGAGAGGGGGGGGGGCTTGGATGGAGGGATTTTGAATTGGAGGAAATTAAAGTGATTTTTAGGGAGGACACAACTGGATTGAGAATAGGAACAGGAAAGGCGTTAACAAGAGCTCTAAGCGCGCGCGCGCTCGTGTGTGTGTGTGAGTGTGTGTTTGAAGCCATATTTGTGAATTTGCGCGTGTGTGTGCACTGCGGAGCCATGCCATGCTGTGCTGCATAATCAGCGGTGCTATTTATAGATCAATGGAAACAGGAAAAGCTGTTGAGCCCAGCGACAGTATTGCAGAGAGAACCAGGCTATTATCAGCCGCATGTAAACTCATATGCCTGCTTCAGCAGAGAGGGGCTTCTTTGTGTGTGTGTTTGGTATCTCTCTAATGTCAAATACTGTCGACGTTAACCTCCTGGCCCTGTGTCGTAAAGGGGCACTCCTAGATTTTTGTCCGGAATTATTTGTGTGGTTGAAACCGGTGTTACTATGCAGGCTTTTTGGTTTGAAACCTGCATAGAAAATAGAGTGCTACGTGACTTGCACTCATCTCTACTCAGCCCTCTAACAAGCTCATATGGCTCACACCACTCTCGACCCATACTCTCACACACACACACACACACACACACACACACACACACACTCACACACACTTATTTTCTATATAAGAACTCCAAGAATTCCATTTACTCCACTGTCTGCCCCCACCCCTGCTCTCTACTGTTCATAGTTACTCCTCTCCCCCTGTCTGACTTGTCCTCTCTAGCACATTTTATCCCTTTTATCCTCCTCTGCTCTCCGTTTTCGATTGTAGCTCTGGGATTTAGTTTAGTTGCTGTGTTCCTTCCTTCCCAGCCTCGGAGTAGTTTATCAGTGCCAAGGTCACTTTAACAATGTAAAATGCAGCTCTCACTTCCTCTCAACAGCCTACATCCCAGAACTCTGGATTCTCTATGATAAGACAGTAGGGTTGTGGTGAGATTTATAGATGATCTAGTGTCAGTTACATTAGTTGAGACAAACTATCTATGTAAACTAGACATTGATGTCTCTGACTACGGCTGTTGAGATTACCCCGTGAGCCAATGCTGAACCAGTGCAGCCTTTTTACCACTACACATATAGTCTGAGAAGAAGCTGAACAAAAGTTGCAATATAATATAAAACTGGTAAAACTCCTCTTTGCTGTAGCTACTGCTAACCAATTATAATTTGGGCTTTTCATACTTTGACATTGGTGTCAAGAATTGCGCTAGGCGACTCCGCCTGGTCAGACCTTGTCTTAGCAGACTTTGGGCGAAGAGTACATACCTTTTCAAAATCGCACGCGTCGCTTTTGTGTATGTTATGTTGGCCTATTTCTTGAATAATAACTAATGACTGTCCTTTTTAATCACAAAACTAAATATATGTATCATGGTGGTTTATTAGAGGTGCCATAATTGCGGGGGGGGGGGGGGGGGGGGGGGGGGGGGGGGGGGGGGGGGGGGGGGGGGGGGGGGGGGGGGGGGGG
>JAOEHI010000019.1:3974669-4012607 GCA_025447815.1 Percopsis transmontana | reverse complement strand
CCCCCCCCCCCCCCCCCCCCCCCCCCCCCCCCCCCCCCCCCCCCCCCCCCCCCCCCCCCAGCCGGTAAGATAAGCAAGCCTATGGAGTGGCAGTGAGAACAGGGCCTGCAGGAGAAACTGTCACCGAGCAGCTGTGACACACACACACGCGCGCGCACACACACACATGCACACGCATACACACACAGGGGCCCTGAACCAACTTTTGGAGCCTTGGCTTGACTTTTTTCCCAGGTGTCCTCCCCAGGTATAATACCCCCACTTCACTTCACAGCAGAGGATATTTCCGTATACGTTCCCAACTGTCTGCCGTTTAAAGGAGCAGGGAACTGGCTCAGGGTGTAATCCTACAATGTAGGTGGATGTTAAAGAATAGCTCAGTGTCGACCCTGGCCCATCTTTCCTGTCTATATTTTACTATATGTTTCTATAAATAATTTAGTTTAGTGTTAACGACGATCTCTGCTGCAGAGACTTCTATAGGGTAAAAAAACACACCGCAAAGTGATAAATCTCCAACACTCATTCTGCAATGCCACATGTCAAGATAGATAGATTAGATAGATAGATTACATTAAAAAATTAAAGAAAATAAAAAAGTATTTTCTTAGTTTTGATCCAAGCTTTGCCTGTAATCCACTTCTTTGTTTCACAGATGTACTATCAGGTGTCCATAATGGAACAAATTAAATGCTACCTCTACAATGTATGCTACGGTAATGTACATAGTGCCTGTGCATCCAGAAACTACAGTAACCTTGTCTCTGAATAATCTTTCATTACATATATTTATAGACATTTAGCACTGATTAATTGATAGGACAAGTTGCCCCATTTGGTCAATAGACTAGTCTAAGAAGCCTCAGCAACACAGATAATCTAAAAGCTAAAGTGAATTGCTAAATTATATTTTGGTCAGACTATGGTAGGAAGAGATTGGAAAAGGATGTCCAGAAATTGACTGATATTCTTTAAAGAAACACTCCTTGATTTGTGTCTATAACTGCCCTTGTGGTATAAATCAGCAATACAAAAACAATGTTGTTTTGATTTAAAACTGCAAGAGTGCGATCATGCCCTACAAAAGTGCAGTTTAGTTCACACTACTCTCTACTCCTCCCCGCACAGAGCACCAAAACATAAACAGGGAGCTGCCGCGGACATTTGGGATTTAGAGGTTGTACTTTCAACATTTTTCCCTGAATGCACAAAAAAGCACAATTTGGTGTACACATCTGTTATACTCCGTGTAAACATGTAATTGTTTTGTTGAGATTATGATTTATATGTTACTTCGCTTCTTGTTAAGGCAGAGGGCAGAAGCATTGCTGGCTGTGGTTGCGTTGCGCATGCCTGGGTGAGCACAGGCGAGTTGTTGTTCCATTTCGACGGGAGTCCTTTGACATTTTTCTCCCTCCACCTGTTCTCTGATGGTAATCGCAAGTGACAGTGTCCTCTCTGTCTCCCTGTCTCTCTCGCTTGGTCCGTCCCTCCGTCTTTTCCTCTGCTGGCTCTGCCACCACCCGGCTCTCTTTCCAACCCCCTCTCAGTCTCTACCATAACCTCCACCTCTCTCACCAGGGCTGGACTCTGACACCACTGAACCTGTGCTACAAAGGGAAAAGCTGTTAATCACCACCGTGCGATGGGAGGAAGCTTCCTTTATAGGTTTAGAATGGGATGGCTTTTCCAATCCTTCAATTACTTAAATGGACGAGAATGTAAAATACAGTGGCTGTCACTACATGGAGATGCTGTGATTGGTTAATTGGTTATTTTTTCAAAGTATGTACTGTAGGCTCAGAGGTTGTGCATGCATTATGCATCTCCGCCACCTGCTCAGTGGCGCAAATTCCTCTCTACTCCTCCCCCTACAGCTTTAATAGGCAGAATAGAACCAGCCCCATAGCTTTCAGAGATTCAGAGATTTTGCCATAAATAATACCCCCTCCATGCTCTGGACAAGCTGCATAAAAATAAAAATGGCCCTAATACACCTCTGTAACCACCATATACAGTACTTCTGTCAAATAGGCTGTGCGGGGACACAGCGCTGCGAAAATGGAATTAAAAATGTCTGCCAGAGAGGTGGTTGATTCAATTTGTTTTCATCCTCTATATTCGCTTGCTCTTACGGGAAAAGTCACCTTAATTGCAAAGGCTTCAATACTTGACCTCACCATCAGTTCATTAACCTGGCAATAAAAGAAGGCCTCTTTCGGCCAGAACTGAACCCGGCCTGCCCATTTGAAAACCATCTCACTTCCTCAACCCCATTTTCCCCTGGAGTAAACGCCTTTGCTGGCCACCCACTTTATCAATTGCCTTCATAATTTTAAAAGCCTTTTTTATGTTGTTGTTTTTCTCTCATATAGTAAATGGAGCCATAATTTAATATTTTAATGCATGTTAATGTGTTGTTTAACCTTCTACCAACAATCAGGCGTCTCTAAAAGGTTAACCTTGAACGTGAGCCAGTGCAGACAGCAGCACAATAAGGCGTCAATCTTTAAAAAACATCTCTGTCTAATGGATTAGTTGATTGCACAGCCCCATTTCGAGGTGGATGCAGTATATATTGGATAGGCGTTAAAATGGGCATTTCTCAATTTTCACACTGCTGGCCCTCAGGGTCAATGGATCGCTAGCGCACCGAAACGCTGAGTCAACGCATGCCTCTTAATTTAGCTTGGGGTTTGATTATAGCTTAATTTATGCCCCCAGTACTCCACTTGTTTGATTTTAAAAAATGTGACATGTTTGCTGAGTTTAATCAAAGGAATGTTAGCTTGTTGCAAATTACATGTTAGCACTGTTATGGACTGTAAAGTGCAATTTGTTGTTTGGGATATAGTTTACTGTGCTAGTGCTAGACTTGCACTTCAAGGGGAGGACATGGGAAGACTAAGAATAAACAATTTAATAATGGATGTTACAGGTATCCTAAAAACACAGCCAGTTAAATTAGGGAAAGGACAACAACTATGGCTAGTTATACCAGGGCTGTAACCACCTGAGGGGGACAAGTCCCCGCCAGTATTCACGCATGACCAAATTGTCCCCGCAAATGACTTCATTATATTTTTCTTTAGCATCCAGTCAGGTTGCACTGTAACCATTAGGCCTCGGATTGTTTAATGTTTAGAAGAAAGCAGTGTGGAAGACCACTCGTCAATGTCAACGAAAAAGCCAATCAAATCAAAGTGAGCTGCGTCATACCATAATCAAACATTCTTACGATTTTGATTGTAGAAATTGGAGGCTGTACTTTGGTCATTAGAGTCATTAGATCATACTAGTGGTGCTAAAGAATTTGTGTCTTCACTCCAGTGGTTTTCTTGTGTTAAAGGACTACGAAATCCCTAGCTTTGCTGCTTGTATCCTCCATTTACTCGGTTAATTTACCCTTCCACTCATTTATCTTTATCCTTGCTCTAACCAGGGGGGCTCTCACCCTGAAAAGGTGCATGTGAAATGCCTATGATACACTACTGTGACAGTGGTTGAGCAATGGGCCTGTCTTGTTCTAGGGCCCCTGCTGAAGCACAGTTCCCCTTTGTTCTGTGATGTATCGATCCATTAAGACCTCCTCCTGAATGTATCCACTAACACTCTCTTCCAACTTGCTTTTGCCATGGATCTTCCACTCATTCACATGTGCAGCAGCCAACAAAAGGGCCCTTGCAAAGCTCACGGTCCTCAAAGAGGGACCCCTTGCATTGATTTTCCATAATCTGTAATGTCTATGTGAGCAATTATTGTCAGCTGTCAACTTGCTCCGTTACATTTACACTTACTGTGTTCACCCTGCTGTGCATTGCTGTACCTTCTGTGTGCTTTTGAACTGACTGAAAATGATTTTATCAATCCGCAGTTAGCGTTGATGAATGAATGACTTTACCAGCAGATCAAGTGATTGCTTCTGTCTCTCCTGTGTTCTACAGGAATGTACCATATCTTACGCAGATATAGAACAGCCCAGGGGGATTGTTAACAGAGGGACTATCTTTGTTTCTCCGAATCATCATGTCACACTATGTATTTTTTCAAAAAAGCAGGTACAGTGGTAAGATAATAATGTCATGATTGGCGTGCACCGGCCCGTGCACTCTCGGTACCTCCCATCCTGACTGCGCACTGCATTTGGACTCATTATGGACTCATTATGGACAATTGTTATTACTGGACAATTACAAATTGTCCAGTATTGTGCTGTCGGTCATAGTTTGGTGTTTAGTAGAATACACATGTAACGTTGAGTTTCCCTCTGTTTTCGCCAGTTGGCAGTTTGTTATTCTCATTAAACCACGATCACTGCTCGTTTGGACCTCACCACGCTCCTCGTGTGTCTCTCTCTGGCTCGCACTGACACTCGCCTTCATCCCGACGTTACCAATTAGCCAATAATTATTATTATGAGCTAAATGTAGAGTGTACAGTAAACTGTAGTACGTAAAAAAAGATATAGATTAGGTCCTAATATTCAATGTTAAAACCACTGTAAATGTTATTTGTTAACTACTATTTATTTGTGATTTGCTAATTTGATTTACTAAAACTGTTTTCCATATAAGGGCTTTAAATACAGACATGCTGTTGGGGCATTCATTTATCAGAAAAGGTTGCAGCTGACAGCTACAACACCAATTGGCTCCTTGTACACAGTACGTACTATTTCTCTGTGTGAATGTGCAGCAACTTTATTTTTATCCTCCACTATTACTATTTATGCTGACTCACTTGAAAAAAGATGGAGGGAAAGTTGTTTCTCATGCTATAATATTCAAAACCATTGATGTCATAGTAAGTGTTTGACATCAGTATACTGATATATGTAATTATGGATCAAACGTGATTTCCCAATGGCGAAAATGAATGGGGTTTTCAAAAAAATGGTTCTATTACACACTTGACAATGATGTTTTTATCTATGTATATTTTTGTCTAATGGCACCAGTTGTTTTCATGTCGAAATTTTTTTTTTGCAAAAAAGCTAACATTTAGCTGCAGGTTAATTATATCGTTTTTGTGAATTTATTGCTTGCATATCTTGGATATGATATAATAGCATTTGATCCGGAAGTCCATATATGGGCATAGTGACATATCAACTTAAGAGGTCTATACAGGAGCCAAAAGCCATGTAGGTTGAACTGAGCAAGGATTTATCCGCAGCCCATCACATGGCAAGACCTGAGGCCTGAAACAGAGAGGTTTCTGTCTCGGGCGTCACAGAAACCTATTCTCCTCCGTCTGCTGCACTGTCGTCATCTGTTTTTCCAAAGATTGTAGATCTAAGAGAAACTGTGTGATGTCATCTGACCCTCCATCCAAGGCTGATGGCGATGATGAGTGCTTGCTGTTAGGGGGTGTGATCTGTGAGATCTAGATGAGATACATCACATAATGCCGTGCTTTAGCATGTTTAACATTATTTTTGTGCAGCAGAACTTAAAGGTACACCATCATTTGCATTACAGCAACCCGCATTTCCTCCCCAGCTCACTGTTTTGAACTGTCCAAATCGTTGTAAAAGTTTGAAATCAAAACAACAGTTTTGTAATGCTGGTTTCAACCACAAGGATAAATCGGTACCGGAATGGAGGAGTGCACCATTAATTCTCCAATATAGCTTCAGCATTCTAGATATGGCACACACTCCTGCTGATGAATTCTTTAAGTCTCCTTATTCTCAGACAACCGCGTAGGCCTGGGCCCACCCACTTGACACTCTGGCTAACTAAGAAGCAAGGCTTCCCTGCTTCTTAGTTATATTTTGATTAACATACGTTTCAGAACCTATTAAGTAGGAGAGAACCAGGTCCACCTGATTAACTCTGTTCCGATCCACATTGTGATTTTTGCCTACGCTACTGTTCTCAGATACAATATCTTATGTAAACAAAACTACCAAGAATATACAGTACAGTATAGTGTGTTGTATTGTAATTGTTTAGCTGAGTACGCTGGAAATAAACAAAGACAAAAGATTTGTTGTCAACTTTAAGTGGAATTTAAATTTTGTTGACGCATGACCTAGCTTGTGTATTTTCATCTGCTATTGACTTCCATCGTTTAAAAAAAAACATACCAACGTGTCTGCAAAGATCATCGTCACTACACCAATTTGCAAATACAATTTTTGTGGTGTTTAATTTAATATATTTATGTTTTGGTGTAAAACTTAACCCTAAATTAATCTTAAATTAGCTTTTATCCAAAGCGATATACAGTGAGTGCAAATACAAGGAGCAGATAAGTGTTTGACATCACAGGCCCATCCCCTATCTGCTCCATGTAATAGTATCATGTAATTGTAAGTAGCTTTGGATAAAAGCCTCTGCTAAATGACCTAATTGTAATTGTAAAATTGTAGGCCAACTATGGGGCACTAACCCATGACCAGGCTCGGAGTTGTATACACAGACTCTGCTGCCCTCTTTTCTGCAAAAACAAACTGGAGTAACTTAAGAATGCATGACAATACAGTCTATTAGAATTTCCACATACATCCGTTTGGCAATGAATGGATGAATTTCATTTCCAGTTCTCTGATTTGTTTGCCTTACTGTGGAGTCTGAAACTATCAGCATACATTTAGACTCCTAAATGCCTAGCTAACGTAACGTGGCAGATGTTAGCGAGTCGTATGTATGTTGGTGTAACAGAGACCCCCTCAGGTATTCTCATTATGCCACTACTGAGCAGATGGCAAGGAAGCTTACCACATTTACGATTATACATCATACATATTCTGCTACCAATTTACATAGCCAGTACTTCACAGGAGTTCCTACGGGGGGAGAGTAGCTAGCTCAAGGATAGCAATGCAGCTTCACCTGGGAATCGGGAAGACTTCTCTGAGATGTCACTGTCAGTAGACCTCAAACTCAAATATGCTAATAGGTATACAGAGGTATTCCAATGGGTGCATCAGAGTTATGTATTTTGAATTCTGAGCCATAAAAATATGCAGCTCGGTGATTTTTAAATAGTTTGTCATTCAGAAAAGGCTATATTATGAGAGAGATATTTAGAAGTTGGCAAGAATATTATGGATGTTGATAATCTAAGAAAAAAAATCTTTACAGTGTAGGCTATTTGAATTGAAATTTGAAAATCAATTAATTTATATAGTAGTGAGATAATCATGTCAAAGTAATATTTAACTGGGATAATGTAATTATTGAAATAGTTACAGTGGGTTTTAGATGTATACATGCCATTTTGCTTTTAAAAATGCATACAACCAGTATCTCCAGCAGAGCAACTGTACAGTGCAGGCAGGTGTGGCAGATGTGAAGGGACTTATTTCCCTACAATAGAATAATTGACATCATTTGAATTGAACAACCAGAAGGTCATGGTAGGTCAAATGGCTCATGTCACATTACTGTCAAAGTCAGTGAGGGACACAAATGTGTGTGATAGTTCCAGAAATTATAACAAAAGAATCATCATTTGTATATAGACTAAATGCCCTATAACAGCTACTATGTTAACATGCACTGGATATTCTGGTTATACTCATATTCCTAAAAAGACACTGTTATTAATAAAACCCTATTTGGAACAAGGCCTCGTTCAGAACATGCAAAAAGAATATTCTGTTTACACAAAAAAATCACATTTGTAATTTTGTCATAATATTTCGAGCAATAGTTAAAAATATGGCGCTCATGTCAACATAGTTAATATAAAATCTAGGCCTATATATGTCCCTGATTGTGCATATAAACCATAGCCTATGAATCTGCCTTTGTATCCTTTCCACAGGTCTCTCTACGTTAGTACTAGACTACAGCGATCTGTGCCCCTCTTCCTCTCTTCACTGTGAACGGCTCATAGTGGGAAGAGTAAAGCTGCACTGGGCCTGAAGGGCACTTTTCAGCCTGGCCAGACACACTCAGGCCTTGCTGCTTGGCTGCGTAACATGGGTCACAGCGTTACATTAGGAAGACCCTGCCAAAGCGAGCCATGCAAGCCCTCATAGGCAACATACCTGAACAAATAAACACAGAGAATGTTCTACAACCCAAGTATACTGTCCATATTAAATGGACATTCTCATATTACCCTTGTGGTGGAAACCAGGGTTACAAAAACTTTATTTTGGTTTAAAACGTAACCTGAGCACTCACAGGCTCATAACTTCTCTACCCTTCCCCCTACAGCTACGTTGACTTTTGTGCAGAGTTGTGTTTCAAAACGTAAACAGTGAGCTCAGGAGGAACTTTGGGGTTCTGGGGGTACTACTGTATAACAGAGGAGAGGAGAGTAGCCTACCTTTATGCATAGCATTGCATAAAGTATAAAACAGTATCATACTAATGTGTTATTACTGATATCACAAAGGTGTCCTGTCTTTGTGTTATTCCCCCCATTAACCCATTTTCTCACAATTCATCTTAAAGCAAATTATCTAACTAATAATTCTCACATATGAAAGGGGAGTGGTCAATTGTTTTGATTAGTGTAGCCTACTAGGGATAAATCTAATTCTTGGCAAAGGTCAGGAAAATGAAATGGTCTCCAACAGAGCGAAAGGAGAAATCTCGGGGTCAAAGGCCGATGACTAAAGCAGACCTCTGGTGTCAGACACTATTATTTATTTGGAGCCGAGGCTCTATCCATCACGGAGTTGCCACTCCGAAATGTCTCGCTGCTTGTAAAGGCAGCCAGATCTGCCAGCTTCTCCCCTGCAATCACACCTTTACAGTGCAATGATCGACGTTTCATGAGAGGCACCTCAAGGTGGGGCTAAATGGTCTATATTCCCAATCATGTTGCGTGGGCGGAGTCTGACTCGTATACTCGCTATGTGCCTCTTGACAGCCTGTACTGTACATGACAAAAGCAGGAGGATGGAGTAAGTTAACCCAAGCTACAGTTCCTATTTCTGAGAGAGACACTTTCATGACGGCGTAGTCGATTTCCAAGGAACGCTTCACGTGGATAACAGCGCAATATTGCACAGAATCGCGTACTTGTAGGTGTGCTACTTAACACTAGACTGTCCTTTTCTACGCTCAGTCTACTCCACTCAAGCCAGCAGTTCAGATCAGATTTCACATTCAGCTTCTTCGACCAGCTGGCAAGAGGGCTTGTTTCTGTCTTTTCCCCTCCGATCACCCTGCTCTTGCTCGGTGATCTAACAGAACAAGTAAAGCGGGCGAAGGAAGCAGTTGTCCGCTGGAATTTTTCAAGGAATCGTCACCCGATTGACACGTAGGCTATAGGTGGAGGGTTGGTAGGATCCGAGAGGAAAGCGATGGACGAGCAGCCACGACTGATGCATTCTCATTCGGGGGTAGGGATGGCAGGGCATCCCGGCCTGTCGCAACACATGCAGGAAGGCACCGGAGGAACGGACGGCGATGGGAGAAAACAGGACATTGGAGACATTTTACAGCAAATTATGACCATCACGGATCAAAGTCTGGATGAAGCCCAGGCCAGGTAAGATGTTTGAGAACCCTACGAAGTCGTAGCCTCGTCCACAATGTGTAAAACTACAAGGTATTCAATAAATATCAGTAGCTAATATAAGTACAAATATGCATATTTTTATACGGGATTTAGGATGTCAATAATTGTAGCATAAACCGATGTCCCATTATCAGCTGCAACAGAGGAACTTTAATCACTACTTTTTACAGTAGGGTATAAATAACGTTAAAAAAATATAAAAAATTTCGAAATTTCAAATAATGTATAGCCCGCACTTAGGCTATACATTATAGGCTATATAAATTCATTAGCGTGTAGGCTATAGGCTACCTTCATTCTTTATCTGCGCACACCTCCAACATTAGTAATTTTTCTTTAAAATTACATTTAATTAATAATAGAACGTGGTGGAAAAATAGAGTGCAACTTTCACCTATTATGTTTACTGGAATTAAATTCATCTGCAGGTGACAGGTCAATATGTTACCTCGAGATTTCGAAGAGTTTATGCTTTTTAATATATTCTAATCCTCAGCAATATTAACCTCAAAGTATTACTATTACTAAATTGTTGTGATGCATCCTGGGCTTATACAAAAAGCTAAGAATGAATTGTGTTAATACATTTTAATATTACGCTTACAATGTCTGTTATGTATCTCATGTGTTTAATGTTAGTGTATAGAGTAATAGAAAGCAGTGTATTCCTAAATCACAGTAAGTACACACTACGTACAGTATATTACCGTAAGATTCTTTAACTTTTACTTTTGCTTTTATTCATACTTGCATTGCATTTATATGTCATTTTCCTTTTTTTTTAGGAAACACGCTCTGAATTGTCACAGAATGAAGCCTGCTCTTTTCAATGTCTTATGTGAGATCAAAGAAAAAACAGGTAAGTTCAAAAATGGCAAAAAGTTTACACATAGTATATCTAACTTGCATGGCATTTAAATATGGCAGTTGTGTCCATATTTTTCTACAGCAAAACCTGCACTTAAAATATACACAAAAGTGAAAACAAATAGTATATTTATGCAAAAACAATAAAATACTAATAATACGTCTAATAAATATATATAATGGGTTATTTTTAATTCAGAATAAAATACACATGGAAGAACTCGACAACACAAGTTGTCACATAATTCTGTCGACATGTCAGACACATGTTTGCTCCATTGTAAGTGCAGCATGTTTTAACCATTACACAAAAGGAACAGTGGACAATTACACCTCTCAGACGGTCCTTTATAATTATAGTGTCACCATGTGAATGTGACGTTTTGATGTTATTGTTGGCTAATAGAGAGTATTGAGCAAAATTGTTACATGCATTGTGACATCTCTTGTGAGTTAACTGTCATCTCTGGTGAATATGTCTCATTCTATCCCATGTTGTGTCTCTCTATTAAAGTAGTTGTGAGAGAGCGTGTCACTGGAATAATTGCTCGGAGAGAGATGACATAACATAGTGTTTCCAATTCTTTTTTCCCCCCTGTGACATTTCTGAAATTGGCACAGATGGAATCCAGTGCTCTTCAGATTGATAGCGAGCATCTTGTCTTTTATTTTCTTGTCTTTAGAGTTGTGTGCCGTAGGACCCTTCAGGACGTACAGTGGGGAGATATTGAACTGCCATAGTTGACTAGCTTAACATAGAGAGCAGCACTTTCTGAGTATTTCATAGTCATCGGTGCATGAAATAAAATGAAATAGTTTGAGCGTAAAGGAGATACATGGACATGGACATGGTGGTAAAAATACCACCAATATGAAGGTGCAATATAATATGGAATTATGACATACCCTAAATATAGTGTAACATTGACATTTAGGATATTGACATAAAAACAATAACATACAAAATTTGTGTGTATATAAACACAGCCAATAGCATTTTCAGGGAAGTTCAACTCTTCCCTCCAGCTCCACGTAGTTAAATCTGTAACTGCCTCAGAAGGGCAGGGGGTCTTTTTGAAGCCTGCTGGCCTGCTCTTCTTCTTCTTTTTTTTGTTGTTGTCTTGGTAAGTTTTTGGAGTGGGAGTGACACAGTTATGCATAGCGTTTTACTCCCCGGTGCTTCCCGGAGTTCATCCAAAGTTCGTCTCTGCCCGGAGTACAAAGTAACTTGGACCCCTTCCTGGCCGCTCACCCATTCTTTTCGCTCTCTGTTGGCAACACATGAATGCAGAGTGCAGGTTGTCATGACATATACACCAGAGGTTTGGTCATTGTCCTGTGTTTGTATGCTGTATGTGTTGCATACACTGCTACTATTCTGTGGTAGAATAGAATTAGAATCTGTTACTTAGTCTCACATAGTTTTATTGAAACTTAAACCAAACTGTTGCTATAGCTTTTCTTTTCCAGTTAGTTCTTATATTTAGTTTTAGTTTAATTTTATTTTTTATAATTTCTCACAGAATATTTGTCTAACATATAAACATAGTCTTTACATTGTAAACGTTTAAAAAGAGCATGCACACTATAGACTTTCTCTAGTATTATTGGTGTCTGGGTATTCAGAAAAACTGATCCTAGTTCTTAGTTGTTTTTCCAAGCACCTTTTACTGCATTACTTTCAATCACAGCTTTTGTCAAAATGCTGAAGGAACTTGTATTAATTTTTCAAAATACAAATTTGATTTTAATTTCTTTTGGAGATAATTATTGTTTTTTTCATTTTCTATAGATCACAGACTGGGACAGTTTCCCCACATTTCATTATTTTTATTCCACCCCCCAAAAGTCCCCTCACAGTCATCTTGGCATGTGTTTTAGCGAACTATAATTACCTCCGCACTTTCTGGCCAGCCTAATGTCACCTAGACACCTCACTGAACCTAGTCTCCGCTCATAAACCTTGTGCTCCCCCAGCGAACTCCCTGTGTGCCAGCTGTCGAGTTGGCCCATTGGAATCTTTTGAAATGTCAAGTTGAGCACATGTAAGCGATGAAACCAAGTCTCTACTAGCTATTAAACATTGCATCAGCACGGCTATTACTTTAAACAATGTCATACACGTTTTACAGCATCCAAACCGTGGTATGGTTACCATTTTTGGATGAATAGAAGGAACTATTCTAAGAGTGCATAGTTTTGAACCCTGGCTGTCTTTAGAGAGGCTGACAGCACCTGTAGGACAGAATGGCTGTCGTGATCTAGGGCCTGAACTTCTGACCTGCCCTGTGTATTTTTACTTGGAAGTGAGCGATGGCCAACAGAAATATTGCACAGTATAAACAAGCACAATGGTGTGCTTGCACTCTAAAGGAAAAGAGAAGGAAGGAACACTTTATTTAAACCAAGCCTTGGTTTTTGTCTTTGCGTTTGTTTTTTGCCTATGATCATTCCAATAATTTTTGCATTGTCTTTTTGACTTGAAAGGAACATTACTTTTTTGAGGCAGTGTGTGTGTGAGCTTGTGTGTGTGTGTGTTCAGGCTAAAGTACCTGGAAGTCAGTTAGCATTGCCCCTGAAACAATGTGACACCACAGTAAACAGACAAAACGTTTTATTAAGTTTACTGCGGGTCTGTAATTCAGACATCGTTAATGCTGATAGTTGTCTGTATTATGCGCGCACGTGTGTGTTTCCAAAAATATAACAAAATAATTTGAGTCCGCTGTAATCCGGCTTTGAAGACCTAACCTCTCACTTAGTGAATTCCGTATCTGCACCAGCTGGTATATTTAGGCCCATATCAAATAAATATGAAAATCTGTATCATACATTATCTGTATCATACATTATCAATCTGTATCATACATTATCAGTTCTCCGATACAGTAATGTGTCTATCTACATTTCTACCTGGTCTGAAAAAAGCTATTTTGAATTTAGAATAAAAATACGTTCAACACCATACACTGCTTTAATTGAGAAACATCAATTCAAATAGTATTTTAAATTTAAATTTGTAATTTTCTCAATGACATTTTGAATTGAAATTAAAATTATCTCTTATATCTCACCTTCACCTATTTTATGATTGATGAAAAGGCCTCTTTAGATAAGCAAATACCTGACAAACTGATTTGGAAAATGAGCTGCCCTGGCCTCTGTAAACACTTCAGCGAACCCATAAATCTCTAGCAGCGTCAAACAAAACCACTCCTTCACCGAGCAGCTCAGTAAACACACTGCCCGTGCTCGCTATTTCATTTTTTCCCTCTCTCAACCCAACAAAAGGCCAGCTTTCTTGTGGTCTGTGTTTGAATAGTGTACGGTTTCACGCCCAGGGATCCTCCATTTAGAAAAAATGACTAGCCGAGTGATGTAATGTTATTTTTTGAAGGGTGAAAATGGGGTGTTTTACAGAGGGCAGCGGGAGTAATGTTTGGTGGGATGAAATGAGCCAGAGATCTTATTAAGGAGGGTGTATGGAAGCTTACAGTGCATTGAGTTGTCTTCCCGTTCAGAGGGGCTGGCATCTGCCTGTTTGTCTTGTAGAAGCACCACCTCGGATCTGCCCGTCAAGCTGTTGTATATAAACAATTTACACTGGATGTTTTAAATATCAGAAAAGTAGTGGTGGGATTTCTAATTTCAAAACATAATGTCCGCTTTACAGCTCTAGGATAGCTAAATGTTGTAGCTTTACTGTAGAAAGTTCTAAAAGGTCTCTAATTACACAATTGCATTTTCTAAAGTCAATTGCATTTTCTAAATTCACTATAATATCTTAAAGGTACACTCATCAATTGTGTGACAGCATCCCCAGAACCCAAATATCTGCTTGTTTGAAACACCTATTCAGATGGCTGTGGAGTGGAGGGGTAGGAAACAGTGTGGACCTATGAGTACTGTAAGGGGACAAGACGAGAGGTGTGCGAGCCACTTAGCACCCAGAGTTTCAAACAAAACAAAAAAAAAACATGTTTTTGTAATGCTGGCTTTTAACCACAAGGGCATTTCCGGAATCGAGCAGTATATCTATAATTCAATTTGACGAGGAATGCAGAGCTTGTCGAGAGCCGTCGGAAATGTAAACATAAACGTAAACATAAACTTGTAAAGGCTGATCAACAGTACAGAAATATATACAGATGTCTACTCCGATATGAAAAGTTGTATGTGTGCATTCATCCAGTCTGGGATTACGAGTGGAGAGAGATGATTCCAATATGTGCAGCTTTTGTGTCTCTCTTATACGTTTTCCTCAGTGCTGATACAGCAGCATTGAACAGAGAGAAATGCCAAGATAGCCACCACAGCTGTTTCCCCAATCTCTCTGCTTAATCATCCACCGAGAGGAAAAGCTGAGGTCTAATTCAGCTTGGAGGAAACAGGATAAGGTCTCACTGTTGATGAACCATTCTAATGTTATTACTGACTTTTTTTTATTGGTTTTGTGTTTTGATGCAGAAACATAATCGCAGTATCAAATTATGGCGCTTTAATACCGTTCCACTATAGAACAATGTGCTTGTGTTATACATTATGCAAATTGTCAGACAGCTAATTGATACATGTTAATCATATTAAGGAGCTTAATTATGGAAATGTTACTGTGCTGCCATTTTGTAATTAACAATGACATCACATTTACGAGGAAAGTCATCTATTTTTTCGGTGACGCCTCTAGTCCCCCCACGATAGTTCTTATCCCAGCTATTAGGAAAGAAATATTATATTATATATGACAGTATTAAGCCAATTGATAATTTCGTTTTTGCTCAAGCTAACTGTGCACTGGTCACAACATCTATACCAATTAATATAACACAGTAATGGCCTTAATAAATATACTTTAGGCTGTAAGATGTTGAAGTAGCCATGAAATGAAAATATAAATATCACAGTTGGTGTCATTCACCCTGTTCCCGGGTCTGTTTGCAGACCCCCCCCCCCCACTAGCTCCCTTAATGCGCTATGAATTTAATCAAGTCTACAAATTTGTAATGCACGTTAAATTGAACACGCAATGGCACATTCGAATGCGGTTGCCATACCAACCCCCCCGGGAGTTCATTTTCCATAATGTAGTGTAGTTTTGGAATCTCATTTCCTCCGTTCTCCCCTGCTGCTACTTTCTGCTACCTCCAAGCCTTCCATTGTACGTTATCATATGCCGCGAAGGAGTCTAGCGGCCGCCACTGCTTTCAGACGACGGAGCGAGGAATAGAGGAAGAGAGGAGACAGAGAGAGAGACAGAGAGAGAGACAGAGACAGAGAGAGAGACAGAGAGAGACACACAGAGAGGGAGAGAGGCCTCTCTCCACGTAGTGGAAATGACACAAATTAATATACACTACTTAAACCAGACCAAGATTAATGGTTGCCTTTCGCCACAGCTTAGTGCCACTGTCAGATGCCGGGTGCTCGTTGGACAAAATCAACACTAATCAACATTTATTCCACTTTTGCCCAGAGCCCTCAGGAGCCTGGCGGGACTGCGTAGCCCTCCCCCCCAACCCCCGCTACCCCGCCACCCTTCCCAGCAAGGCACCCCCTCCCCTTTCGCCTGTCTCGCTACGCTTTTCACCTCTCATCCAGCTCCTCCATACATCACCCTCCTCACGCCGCCCGGGCTCCTCGCGGGAGAGTGCGCCCCCTCTATCAGGCCACATTAGAGTCATGATAGATTTTCTCTTTTCATTTGCATCTAATATTTAACACGGCAAAGCAGTTGCTCTGTCACTTTCCACTACACACATACTGTATGTGTGTGTGTGTGTGCGCTCACAAGGAATTTTGATTTGGTTGTTGACTTCCAGTTCTGTTGGGTTTGTGCTGCACTGCACAAGTTTACTGTACCTTGTGTTACAGGGCAGCTGTGCTAAGTACTGTACATGTACATGCTGTGTTTCATTCAAAGTTGGAAGTACAGTAGTTCCAAGTCGGTAGTTCTTACTTTTGAGCTAAATGTTTTTCAATTGCTTTGAAAAAACTCTGATTGTTTGGAAAAACAATCCCGCAGCAAAATTGTGTTTATTTCGTTTATCTAGCAGGCTTTTGGCTAGCTTCAGGCTAGGTCTATCGGTCAAATACTTATAATAAAAACAGGTTACTGCAACAAGTATGTTATCATACCATCATACAGTAATATAGAATCTACAGAGTAGCCTACTTTAGATCGTGTTTTGCACTTTTCTGAGTTGGAGGTCGGATGTTTCCTCATTCCAAACTAATTCTGTGAGGGTTATTTCAAGAAGGAATATGTCTAGGTTATAGCAACAAGTAAAATTATTCTTTTGTCTATGTGCGATATTACAAAACAGGACCACATGCTTCTCATTATTGATTATTATTATTTGGTTTGTGATCACAGGCGACCCACTTACTGTGTCACCAAGGTTGTGGCTTTAAATTTGTTAATTTTTCTAGTATTATCTGTAAAGTACTGTATGTTCCTGCAAATATGCACAAATATTTTTAAGCCTGAGGATAGTTACTACTGAACCCTCCGTTTCTTTCACACCTGTAGCAAGAGTTTCTCACACACACCTTAAATTGTGATTTCACACTGATGTGTGAGAGATAATGAATTATAAAAGATGAAGAGGATGAGTGTGACAATAGTGTGTTCATTACTGTAGCTTTACAGAAACAAATGCAAGACTAATTTATGTGTTTCCAAGATGAAAAGAAAGACTCCTTGCGACAACGTATGCCAATTTATGCAAATATGTCATACAACTTTATGCATGATAGCCTCTGTGCCCGTTCAACATCTTCTGTCTGTTTTGTGAGATTGCACGGCCATAGGAAATGTTATGGCACCAACTGGCCTCAATGGACACAAAGTGCTTTGTCAGCTCTGTGTCTCAGGTGCCAAAGTGTGCATCCCAAAATAAACTGTCATGTAACGTGTCAGGGCAGAAAAATGTAGGAGCACGTTGGGCAGCGAGCCCCCCTGAAAGGAAACAAATGTTTCGGAGCAGAAAAGCATTGTGGTTTTGGATACCTTCCCAGCGTAGACAACAGGGACATGGTGGGGAACTTTTAGCATGGAGGCAGCCTGCCTGCACTACCAGCAGGGGTTATAGCACACTGGATCACAGATATAAAACCAGGATTTTGTTGTCCCCTACTATAAAAAAAAAACTATAAAAACTATAAAACTATAAAAACTATAGTTTTATTTTGCAGCATTAGATTATGTCTGCTCATTGTTATCTTCAGAGATCTTTCTCCTGAAATAGCTTACGCTCACAGTACTTAACTCATTTTCCTGTAAACAGTGTGTCATTTTCTGTCTGCAGCGCGATATTACACCAAGAGGGAGTAAACAAAACAATGTCCACTTCGTTTAAGTCACATTAAAACCAATATGAAAGAGCGGAAAGGATGAGCATGCGTCAAATGCAGAATCTAACCACCGGGACCATTTCCGACCGGTGAGCACGTGGCCTTGAGCATATGATTCCTGTTAGATTTCAGCCCGTGCCCTTCGGTGCAGTACTATAGGTGGTGGCATGGCATTTTTATGACTATTGGCCTGAACTAAACGTGGGATCCACAGGAGCTTGAAATGGAAGTTTAGCTATAGCTTAGTGATGGACCAGCAGCTAGTCATAAAACACAGGAAGTGGTTCTGCCCCCTAACAAAGAATAAGCCAGTTAAAGGTACACTCCTCAGTTTGTGTCTGGAACTCCCCTTGTGGTTTTTTGATATGTCTTTTATTCCTGACATCCACATCAACTCAAATACTGTAAAAACGGTATATCAATTAAAATACTAGTGCACTGTTTACCATCTCCCACCACATCATGCTCAGCAAATTATCTTGTAATTACTTTAGCTCTAAACTTGTGAATGTTATCATTGCTATTGCATCTGTTAAGGTTAAATCATTTTCTGGTAAGCAAAAAGCACCATGGAGAAATGCTGCGTCTCTAAAAGTCCAAAAAAGAGAATACCGCTAAGCTGAACAGAAATGTATATCATGACAACTATAAAGAGAGCCTCCGTGCTTACAACCTACGTAGACTACGTAAATTGCTAGAGAATCCTTTTTCTCCATTGTCATTACCAAAAACATTAATAATGTACAAACTCGTAGAGAAGCTGACAAATCGACCGACACAAACATCCCCTGAACTCCTATCTACCCATAAATGCAATGCATTTAGTTTTTGCCCTTTTCCACTGATAAAATTGAACATATTAGACAAGCCATCAATACTTAAAAAAATGTTGGATCACTACCATGTTTATATAAAATTAATATGGAAAGGTGGACACAGTTTAATGCAATAGACAAAACTCTTGAGGAAACAGTGAGACAACTTAAGCCATCCACTACCAAGATGCTCAACCTACAAGTTTCATCAAAAACGTTTTGCACTTCCTGGAAATAGACGTACTGCAAATAGTTAGCAGCTGTCTTTAATCAGGCAACTTTACAGAGGCCCTGAAAACTGCAATTATTAAACCTTGGTTAAAAAAGAGGAGCCTAGATCCTTCCATTATTTACAACTACAGGCCGATACCAAATCTACCCTTCATAGGAAAAATTATAGAGAAAGTTGTATTCCAGCAACTTAATTACTTCTTAGTATCAACTGGTAGCTATGACAACTTTCAATCCGGATTTAGACCCCTCCATAGCACCGAAACTGCTCTAAAGTTCTAAATGATATTTGTCTTAGCACTGACTTCGGTGAAGCTTCAATACTTGTGTTACTGGATCTTAGTGCTGCATTCAACACTGTTGACCACTCAATACTTTTGGACAGGTTGGACAATTGGGTTAGGCTTTCCGGCACAGTCTTAAATTGGTCCTATCTACAAGACAGGAACTATTCTGTTTCCATTGGCAACTATGTATCTGAGCATGTGGAGTCCCTCAAGGCTCAATTCTAGGGCCGTCTTTATTTAACCTCTACATGCTCCCGCTAGGCCAAATTATGCGAAATAACAATATTGCTTACCATAGTTATGCGGATGACACTCAAATATATATAGCTCTATGACCAGATGACTATCGTGCTATAGATTTGCTGTGCCAGCGCATTAAGCAAGTCAATGACTGGATGTGCCAGAATTTCCTTCAACTAAATAAGGACAAAATTGAGATTATTATCTTTGGTAACAGAGAAGAAAGGCTAAAAGTTAGCTCACACCTTAACTCCGTCTTTGAAAACCAAAAGAGTCAAAAACAAAACATGGAGAAGCAGCATTTAGATATTATGAAACAAATAGCTAGAATAAACTTTCAGAGACTTGATACAACACTGACTACTATAAATATAGTGCCTTGTCTTGCCTTGCCTTGAAACCAGTGTTACAAAAAGATTGTTGATTTGGTGTGACACATTTCTCTCCCACACTTGTGGGAGTGCCTACTCACTCTCACTCCTCTTTACTCCTCCCCCTACATCCATGTGCACTTTTAGGCACAGTGTTTTGGAGTTCCGTGTGACAGTAACGCAATCTAGGAGTTTATCTTTAGGAAAGTCAAACTTGTGTTGCTAGCTTGATGCTACAGTACATGAATTTTCACTGAAGCCCTGACGAATGGATGAAACATCATTTGAGGGCCATGCGATTGGTGCCCACTTTCACATCTCAAATTGCCACTGCAGTGTCTCCCACCTCCGTCGCAAAGAGATTGTGTTGATAACTTAATATTCGGAGAGCCGAGATGAGATAAAGAGGTTTGAGGATTTTGGAGGATAGCATAACCTTGATGAAATGCTCATCTCGATGACATTGATTTTCACCATCCATCTTCATCTAATATGAAGTATGCAAATGGAGCTATCGGCCGGGAGTGGCGTACAGTGCTGTTAAATGGGCCATTTCAAATGTTCTTTGTACCATGCTGACTTCCAAATTCACTGTCATCCAATTCTGTGCATGCCGCTGCCTTTTGGAACGCTCTTTTCTTACTGCCTGGTTTATCTATATCTTCCTCAATTTCTTTGACTTGCTCCTTTACCCCCCCCCCTCCCCCACGCTTCTCTTCCTCCTCTCCTCACCATTTTTTCTTTTCCTTCTCCTTGCTTGCCATACAAATTAGGCCTACACTGACAGTGTCAGAACGACTACTCATGAAATATTAACAGCTTGTAGAGAATTTTACATTGCTGCATTTCTCTTCATTTTAACTATGTCAGCATAGGCTGGCAAACATTTATTTGTGTGAGTTCAGGACAGGCTATTACCCTACAACGTTTTTTCCCCTTTCTAGATGATATCCATCAACACACGATCCACTTGATACTAGCCTGTTTTGCCTCCAACATCTTCTCTCCTAAATGGAAGCACCACAATGCCTTAACTGCATTTATTTATGCCTGCCTATATAAACAGGCTGAGGTTCTTTTCTCTTCTAGAGACATCTAAAATCTAGCTTTTAGTTGCATTTAGCTGGTGTTTTATGAGACTAGCAATTACGCAAAAATTCAGAAGGCTATATTGATTTCTGTAAAATTTTGCTAAGTGATTAGGCTTCTAGCAGATGGAGTTGACAGAATTAGGCTATAACCTTTAATGATCATGATAAAGAAATGTGGACCTGTGTGGACCCAAATTAAAGTTTATCTTTAATGTGAACAGTATTCCATAACACCAATAAGCAGATTTGTTGTATGTGTCGGTGTGTGCAAGAGTTCTTCTGATTAATGGTCAATGGTCAATTTGAAGCATTTATTACTTCTTTTATCTCACTAGTTCATGCCTATCCTTCCAGCACATTCAGCGCAGGGGGTGGGGCCGTTCGCTCTGTCTGGCTTTTTGTTTGGTTGGCCCCTATAAAAGATGGAACTGTCAATCACGCATCCAGTCCTCAGGAACAGGCACTGTTCTCACCAAGGGAGTGGACAATGACTTTTGTGACCACACATATGCATATCTGAAAATTATAAGGAAACAAGAAACAAGAACAGGTTATAAGGAAATTCATTTTATTGTTCAAAAATAATAGTTTAAAAGAAAGTAGATATAGGCCTAGATTCAAAAAATAAACAAAACAGCATTTGTACCACATTTACTGAAGAAATCTTCAAAATGAAATCAGACGTCAAAATAAAGTTGCAGCCTACAAAGTATTATTACTGTTGCTGGTTTGTTGCTGTAGAAAACTAAATTGAGGAAAATTAGTTAATGAGGTGTATCCTCCTCTCTTATCTTATGTGGCTTGGGCTTCTAATGATGATGTCTGGCGCAGGTAGCTGTCAGCGAGGCATGATTAATTAAAAGGAAAACTAGGCCAATTTGTCATCCATTTCGGAAGTGGTCATAGACCAAGTTATATTGCACACTGGTGTCTCTCCACCTACATGCAAACACCACCAAATCTAGCTAGCACCTCAATGCTATGTCCTTATTTTCCAACGCAACAATGGCCATTGTGTGTGAGGTGGGGGTATATAGGATAGACCTTGTAAAATATTTCTTCCTCCCACTTGTTAATTATTGATGCATGTGGAAAAGGCCTTTTGACATGCATTTAATGTACTAGTATAATTATTTATATATCTAAGGTTGGAAGTCCGCATTCAAAAAAGGGGTTCATGGCTAGCACTAAAACATGATCAATGCTATAGCTAGTGTCAAAACCCCAAAATGTTGTTAATGCTATAGCTAGTTTCAGAACCCCAATATATTGCTATAGTTTGCTATAGTTTGTGTCAGAACCCCAAAATGTGGTTGATTCTATAGCTAGCATCAGAACCCCAAATCATTGTTTATGTGGGGCAGGATAGTCTAGTGGTCTAGGTGTTGGACAGCCAGAAGGTTGTGGGTTCGAGCCCTAACATTGGCCTACCTGTAAGAATCCTTGACCTAACCCCCATCTGCACCATGTTATAACAGCATGTGATTGTAAGTTGCTTTGGATAAAAGTATCTGCTAAATTACCTGATTGATTGATTGATTGAAATATTTGTTTATACCTAATGTCTGAATACCTAATGTCTTCAGTTGACAATGAGATTCTGAAATGTGTTTGCGTTTGAGCTCCATTCATGCATTAGCAGTAAAGCTTTGTCCTGAACTCAGATTCAGCTAACCACCCCTCAGCTGCCAAGCAGACGGCTATAACTGCAGGCACAGCCTGCAGAGAGCACAGAGCAGGGAGCAAAAGTCTTGTTTGTTTGGGACTGCGGTGTTGCTCCCAGCATGCAACCCGGCCCTTGTCAACGGCCCTGTTATATCTGTCTTGGGCCTGTCTCAACAGCCAAGCCCGCCTCCCACGTCACGAAGAGGGGCTTGTCCGAGGAGAGACAGGTGTCAGCACACCCCTTCCCCCCCCGCCACCCTCCCGGCAGATGCCTGCCTCAATGCAATATTTGAGTGCCTTGGAAGTAAGGGTCATCTCTGTCGCCAAATCGCGGCCCCCATATCACATGAGCTTCTCGGATATAGTCTATACCCTGGTGGGCTCTGCTTTATGCGGGGCAGAATGGGAGTGAATGGTCTGCAGCCATCAACATAATGGCAAAGACATTGACATTCGCTATTTTCCCCCCCCCCGCTATAGCCTACATATTGAAATGTTAGCATGCATGCCCACAACAAATACATGCAAATGACTTAGTGTGGCTGTTTAGAAACTTTGACAAGTTGTGACGTTGATGTAGGACATTCAATCAACCAGTCGGCTTGACTTAAAGGGATAAAATGCCACACAAAAAAAATACTTATGCATACTTTACATTGTTACTTTGTATAACCACCCTATTTGGACTGACAACAGTGCGACACTGTTCCCTTGTGTGGACTGTGCAACAAGAGTAGAGGGCTGAGGGCCACTGAAAGCACACATTTGGTTCTTTGCTCCATATGACGGAAAAGACAGAGACAGGGCAACCGCAAAAGGTCCATCGTTTAAGAGGCAATTTCATCCATATTTCCCTGCTGTTCTACCTGCTAGTGCTTGACATTTTTTATTCAAAGAAATGACATGAAATAGTGAAAGCCAAATGACTAATGCATGCCTTTCCTTCGTTCGCCTGCATCTTCTTGCTGGCATCCCTATTTTTCCTCCGCGTATTATTTTTGCAGTCATCCGAATTGATCCATGGTGAAGCCAGACAGAGATCGCTGTATATTTAATGTCTTTCTCCAGGCACATTAAGGGCGCAGTTTGAATGAGGGCGCTGTGACATTAATAATTTAATTGCAGCCGTGTATCTAATGCTGCAGGAGTGCCAAGTGATGGATATTTTTAATGATATGAAGAGCGAAGCCCGGCAAGATCAATGATGGCGCGCACGCTCACACGCTCACAGACTCGAGCGCACACCCTCCGCATCAATGACAGCATACACAGATGCACACACACACACACACACACACACACACACAAGCAGTGTATGTGATCCTAGGACTGAGAAGGCATGATTGTGCCCTGACAGTTATATCATTTTGGTCCATATGCCATTTGGTGTGATCTTTGGGGCTGAAGGTCTCTGGCCCAAATGACTCTGTCCCTTTTTTGCCAGGGCTGTCAGATCTGACAGTACTCATGTTTATTTCATCCTGCGTCTGGCCTGTCTCGTTTCCCTACCCTCCAATGTCATTAACGCTCCGAGCCGGGGCCCTGCAGTGGCGTGCCTAATGAATTCCTCTGCGGCTCTTCGCTCCCCACCTAGTTACCCCAGCTCAAGGTGTCAAATTAAAACAGCCCGGGAAAAAGTGAGGTGAAACACTTATGTGTGTGTACAGTACATGTATGTTTGTCTTCTACAATATGTGGTTGCATTGATATGTGTTCCCTCCACGCTTGTGTAAACAAATAAAATGGTTCAGGGGAAATGGTTTGGTTTATTTGAATAGCCGGGACTTTAAAAATTGTTTATAGCCTATTCAGATGGCAAGAACGAGTGGCCAGATTTTTTTAGATAGTATCTATCTATCTATGCTATAAATCAGTTATTTAAATACATGGTCAACACTAGCTTATCAAATTACCTCCATATCAGTGACTGGCTTGTGATAAGAATATTCTAGAGAGCTCTTTCGAATGTCAACATGTTGTTTTGACATTTTTTTCTGCGGCGCATGCCTCTTGACTTATCATTTGATGGGGAAATATTGCATGTTACCTATACAGTCTCCCAGATAATTCTGTGAATGAAATCAGCAGGGTGCCTGGGCTATTGCTAATTGTGCTTATTTAGCTGTCATTGTGAGAAGCGTAACGAGGCTAGACGTGTTATTGAGCTCTGAGATGCAGAGTGGAAAGGCATCCTTCCTCACCCATGACATGAACTTGGAATATTTAGATATTACCTGTGCAGTGTAATATTTTGATTGGTTGCAATAGCTTTTAGAGTAGCACTTATTTTGAAAGGCTACTTCATTAAAAGCATATTTGAAGCTCCTACAGACAATATTTTTTGCTTTAAATGATCATAAAGATATAAGTACACATGTATACAGTGCAAAACATTTTGAAAAAAATGACACCGACGATCCCTAGAATCCTTGCTTTGACTATGCAAGTCTAATACACCCCTAAAATATGGCAAAAAGTACATACAACGATTTACAGCCAAAACCAGATTTGCTTTCTTTAAACCATTACGCTAAAACTACTATGTGTTATATTTTTTTACCAATTATATGTACTTTCAACAGAATGTGGCACTATATTGCAATAAAGCCAACTGTTATTAATGCTAGCTGTTGTTAAAATGGCTAGCACCTAATGCTTGGGATGCAGCAGGCTTTCTACCACTTTTTGCTACTATGATTATAGGTGCTTTCAGGGGCTAAGTGGGTGCAGCTTTGTGATGTATGTGTACATTTCCCTGCGGAGAACCCTTCAGAAATGACCAGAGTGCCACTGCAGCCGTGGGTTTTTAGAGGCGCAAGCCTCCTTGTGTGGCTCTCTCCATTTCTCTGACAGCGCCAGAAGATGGAAAATGGTGTCAATCAATTCATCAGAGCCACACGGGTGGCTGTGCTCGGAGGAGCGCCGGGGGCGTGGTAATGGATGCCTGGAGGAGGAGCGCAGCACATGATAATGGCTCCCTGCTGCAACTATTCCTGCTTGCCACTGTGGCTGATGCAATGCCTTAATGGACTGCCTGCACACCGGATGCACTATGGTGGAATAGGCTACGTAGTGGACGCCAATCACAATGCAGTATGCTTGTGGCAGTGCCAAAGGGCCCTTTGAAAGAGCCTTTACCCATTCTGTAGTTTTAAAACATTGTGTGTCGATCCCCTTGGCACCTAAAAGCCCTCAGCTTGTTAGGCTGAAAGAATGCGCCGTGTTAATTAAAGATTTGTAAATATGCTTGAACAGGCTGCATTTTCACATTAGAGGAGATTTGCGGAATCGGAGCTGTAATATATTTCAATTAAGGATTAATTAAAAAATAATGGGCATTTTATTTTGCCTGGAAGACTGGGTTTGGATGTGATGCTAGCGTCTGCTGTGAGCTCGAAAGTGGAATATTGAATGCCGTTTTTCGGGTGCTACAGGGGGATCAAGGTCTCTTGAAAACAACACACTGCCTTCTTTCGCTGTTTAAGAAATAAATAAAAAAAGAAGAAATCAAACACGTTAGCGGTGCAAGGGTGTGGCCAATGCGTTAGCTTAATTAAATTATTTCCTACCACCCTCACCCACTCTCCTCTCTCTCTCTCTCTCTCTCTCTCTCTCTCTCTCTCTCTCTCTCTCTTCCTCGGCTGGCAGAGCAGCAGAGAGGCTCTGAGACACGGAACACTAGTTGTGCTGGCAATTATGTTAATGGGATGCTATTAGGCCATGATTCCGTATGAGCGATCGGGGAGCGGAAGGGCCCCGGCGGCGGAGAATGATAACGGAGCGTGCGCCTCGTTGATACAGCTCCAGCAGGCTAATTTGCATAATGAACCCTCCCCGCTAACGAGGGGTGTGGCCTCAACGCTGCTGAGCTGCTTACAAGGCTGAGGAGTCGCAGCTTGAGGCTAGTCCTTAGCGAAAGCACGCGGTGACAAATAGATCCGTGGACTTCACAAGTCATCGCAAATATCTCAGATATAATGATACCATCGCTGGTGGTCAGTTGGGTTACCCATGTAGATATCTTGTTCATTAAAAAGTATTTCTCATTAATTATACATTCATTGCCAAATATGTTTTCTTTAGAATTATTGTTGCCTTACTCATATGAAAATCTGTTTTTAATATACCTTATAACAAACAAACACAAAAATGCAGGGACACACAGGCATTCACACGTAGGCTATTGAGGAAACAAAAAAGATCTAGTGAGAATCACTAAGCAGACCTTGGCACACAAAAAACACTTATCCTCCAGCAGCTACAATAATTTGGTAGTCTTGATTTTTACCACATTAATACTTTCTGAGGCTACACGGAGATCAATCCAAACCATGAAGATTTATTTATAAAATTCCTTGCACTGTGCTATATCTGTTAATGCATTGCTGTGCGCTTGTATTTTCTTGCAGTATGGCCGTGCGTCTTTAGCCATTGCCGGAGGATTTGATCAGAACGATCTTGCGGCCCTGGGGAAGACATTAAACACTCCCAATGCCCCTCAGGCTGGTCTCTCGCCTGTTTCTCAACCTTTCATTCTCCCTTAATGAGAACTCCTCCTAATTATTTCAGTGGCTGGAGCATTGGGACCCAGTCAGAGTTAGATCCCCTGTGCTCGAACGTGACCGCTATGCTGATGAAGAGAGGGGATCAATAATTTAGGCCCCAGCCTTAATGGCAGTGTGAAGAGAAACCAATATATCTGAGTCAGAGATTACACTTTAAAGGCACAGCCTAGCCCGAGTCAGAACGACCGAGTTAACTGGATTCGCCTGAATGTGTCGTCTGTTTACGTTCCTTAACATGCTGTTTATGTTCCTCAACACATTAGGCTTGAGGCGAGGGCCTTATCCTAGCTGTTTGAACTTACTCATTATTGCATTATCACAGTCTACAAATAGGGATTTGCATAGAAAACAAGAAACAAGCATAAAAATTCAGCGTCGTAAATATTGACTCCATCTGTCCCTAAGGGCCTTAACTCATCATTCAAGCTTTCCTGCGGAGAATAGTGGTCCTAGGAGGACTTTACCTACCAAGTCTCAGCGGCGGCAAGCGTAATATTTAAGTCTATGAGCTGAGCCCCTCCATGCATCTCAGGGGAGACATCCATGCATCTTTTAGGGACTCTTCACATCAGGAAAGGCTGAGTGTAGTACCCTGCAGTCTCTCCCTCAATTATTAAAGCTGGGACTCTGATGCTCTGTTTTAGCTTAGCCTTGGAAGCGGGAAAGGAAGGGAAGGATGGTGACAGTTTTCCACGTTTTTATTCTTTTTTTTTAATAGAAACTTGGAGAGGGTTGTGAAAACCTCATATGGATTTCATACTACGACCTCTTTTCAAACAGAATTATTCTCTGTGGGTTGCATTACAGATTTTCATCATTCCACGTGCTGTCACTGCATGATAGCATGGGCACTGTGTGCAATTATACAAGGGACACATTTGCTCACAATGTTCCCTTTGAGTGATGTGTGAGGGCTGTGGTTTGAACTGTATTGAAGTCCAAATGGCGGAGATTAAAATGTTAGCAATCAACTTGGCCTGACAAACAGTAACTTCACTGACAGACATCTGTGTCGGCGGTCACAAGATACTACGGCAGTGGGGGAAATGAGCAACGAACCAGCTTTATGTAAAACAGGATCCAACATAAATCACATCGTCTCTTGTAACAATATTCTAATCCAACATAGTCATGTCTATTGTATATCCTCAGGAGTCACAGTGCCACTTTGATTTGATTCCATTGTATATTTTTTCATTAAAGTGCAAAGTAATTCTTGCCGGCTCCCAAAGTCATTCTGGCTTAAGGCAATGGCACTCATAAAATCCATCCATTGTCTCTCTGAATTGTAGCCGTCTCTAACTGCGATTAAATATTGATATCCATGTAAACACACGTGCCATATTGAGTAGCTTATTCACAGTCACAGCTTCTCTCTGCAGCATAGAATGAGCCGCTATTAGGTTGAGAAATAGGCTCTTTGTTTCTGGAGTCATTGCTGATTTATGGTGACAAAATTAAGTGTTGTCACGCCAAACTGAAAAAAGAAAGATTACTCATAACCAACATAGCTGTCAGAAGGCTGGGGCAGGTCCTTCTCGAAATAAAAGCGAGCATGTATGTCCATGGTCTGTAAACACGTGAAGCTAGTGCCAACATTGACGGTTGTGGGAGTAATTTAATATTGTCTTGTGGAGACGTAAATTCAGGTTCAGATGGAAGACAGAAGATTAGTACACAGTAATTGACCTACATGAATTCAAGATTTATTTAGTAGGCCTGTCTGCAGTCAATCACAGCAAACACAGAACAGAACTTTTGTTCCCTTCTATGCTAGCTTTAGCATTTATGTATTAGGGCTACCCAAACTAATGTTGTTGCTGCGTTTTAAACACCAGTGTTTTGGAGCTTGTGCTTCTTTTCTATAATATATTTGCACCACTGGTGTTTCTTTCTTCTCTATTTAGATAAAACCTAATCCCATGCCTCTTCTCAGTGACCTAAAATGCTAATGTTCAATGCCATGTGGAGTGTGTGTACGCTAGCTTAGATACTGTATCATACATCAGGGTTATCTTGAGGATTCTGTTTTTCCTTCCACAGCAACAGTGCTTCCAAACAGCGCTGTATAGGCGAGACTACATTACATCCTTCTTCTCTATTCTCTGGCTTTGCCTTTTCCCTAAATTATATGTTTCCTGCCAGAACATTTATTTTCCCCTGTTCCTCGTCCTTGTCTTTGGCTGATGTCTCAGGGTCAACTGTCTATGCGAAATAGCGAACATTGCAGACTCTTACTGTTAGATGGTTTAATGGAGGTGTTGGCGGGGGGTTGAATTTGTGCGTGCTATAGGTACATATTCACGTGTCTTCGTGTACTGTACTGTGTTCACACACACACACACATACAATGAATCTTAGATGTGCATGCACTTCAGAGTCAGAATCTCTCCACATATAAGAAGTGGATGAGGTAATGCATTGGGAGTTAATGGGTTTATGCAACATAGTGGAACCAAACAGCTCATTAGGAGACTGGAGACTGAACCCCAGCGCTGCCTGCTGTAAGTCTGTCACAACCAGCTACTGGAAGACGGAATTATATGCTGCAGGGGGAGTCCAGGAGGACTCCACTTATGGGAAATCCAATATGGAGCTGTTAGTGAAGTCTTGTGCTACAGGTGAGTGAACTTTGTGTATCGAAGCCATTGGTCAAGATATATATATATATATATATATATATATATATATATATATATATATATGATCAAATGGTGTTTATTCTAGTACTAGTAATTGAGTCAGGGCTCTAGTCCTTTTTTCCATTATAGTGAACTTGTCTTGGTCTTGCAGGTATTCTTACTTTGGATTGTCTCGGTCTCAACCATTGGTCTCATCAGTTTAAAATTTAAATTTTTTTTATTTCTGTTTATGTATTTATTTTGGTACTATATGCTTTTTAGCAGTTGCACATACTTTAACTTGCAGCATGTGTATAATTTATGCTCTCTCTTGCATAAAAGTTTGGACATATGAACAAATTGTTCATATGTACAATGAACAATTGTTCATATGTAATTGTTCATATGTATCGTAATGTATACATTTGTGATTAGTGTGATGTAGGCTAGGAGGCACATGCAAAATGTTTAATAGGTATCCCAGAATATCCCGAACATTATTGTTTGGAACTAGAGCTGCAGATTTACTTGACCGAGCTGCGAGCTGACATCTTAACCACTGTTTTTGTGACTCTCAAATGTACCAGTTACATCCTAGTTCAGTTCTCTCTAGAGAGAACTGGATTTTGTCCATGGTCTCGATTCCAAACTACCTCGTTTGAACTTGGTCTTGACATGCTCTTAACCCCATTTTTACTCAGTCTTGACTTAAACTCTACTGTTGCTTTTCAAATACTACCAGCTATATTATGGTCAGTAGTGGGATTTAAATCCCAAAATACACTTCAGTCAGGCCACTAATGCAGTAGCTTTACAGTGTACACAACAACACGATATTGCTGGATCAAAAATCATTGTAATGGCATTTTGTTAGTGTTACAGTTAGCACACATCAGTGACTAGTGTTGTGGGCTCACACTACATGTTTTTCTCTATGCGATAGCATTGCTTGTGACATTAATGTTTTTAATGATGCCTGCCTTTCATCACAATGTTTCTGCTTGTGTTTGGCAGGCAGGCAGGCAGCCGTCACCAGCTCTCGGGCCTAAAACTCTGTCTCTGCAGACAGAGTTTCCGGTCTATTTCCATCGCTGTGTGTTCATTCTAGGTGACTGGGGGGACTGTGTGTCATTAAAGGCGCGTCCTCTGCCTCTATCCAAGTGTGAAATGCTTCGCCTTAGATATGCTGGTCTGCTTTTATTTGGTCTACCAATGTGTCGCAACCCAGACATCCTTGACAATCCTAGTGCCAGATTTTAAAGGTCATGAACATGCTGTGCTGTTTAAATTCAACACGTCTTTGTATACATCGAAATGATTCCTTGTGATAAAATTATGGTATAATTATCATATTTAAATGTAACTTTTAAAAGTTACATACTTCAAAAAACGACCTATTGGTGGAATGCGTTAAACAGAATACTGTGTTGTCATTCACACTAACAGTGCGTAATCCTGTCAGTTTGAAGCGGAGATAAGAGCCATTTTGGGACAAATAATCATAACAGTAAAGATAGCCAATTATTCCCCAGTTGACAATTTCCAAAACCTTTTTATAGCAGTTTCAGAGATATAAACCTTTATTGGATAATAGGGATAAGACTTGTGCCTTGGGTTCATGCTTGCAATGTTATAGGGCCTCCATGGCATTTAAAACTTTATTGGAGAGTTAGACATCTTTCGGAAATATATAAATGGAGGAACGTAATAAATGTTATCTTTTGTGTAGCTGGGGTGTGAAATATTAGATGCAGGCAGCTGAATACAGTCTGGGTTCTAACACAATTAGGAATCTGTAGCAAAGTATGTGGAGTGAATAGCAGCTGACAGATGCTATAATAAATGGAACATGATGTATCAATATTTAGCATCACAGATGTGATGTGTGAATGTATAATCTCCCAATTGACCTTGTAAGTATGAACAGCTGATTTCCTCTTGTAAATTCAACAAAGGCCACGTTTAAATGCATGCAATATTAAAGGTATTAAATTCCTCGGGTTTTTGTCTGGAATCACCCTTGTGGTTTGAACCAGTGTTACAAAAATTACAATTGGGTCATTTGGCATCTTGCTCAAGAATGCTTGCAGGTAGGCTAGGCATGTTGGTAGGCTAGGCAGATAAATAAGCGGACAAACCCTCTATGACGTCACCCATATATTTTCTGAAGAACAGGTTTGAAGCCAAGTGTGCTGGCTAGGGCCGTCGCCATCTTGGCAGTGTCTGACTCCCGCCTAACTCCCGGCTATGTATAATGAATGGATAAATGGCTTAATATAATTTCAACTGATGAGTTATATAAATATTCACCCCCCGTACAGTTGTCATGAACGGGGAAACTAGCTCTAGAGACCAAAACCGTTCCCACTAGCCTATCCCTGAAAGCACTGTTGTTTTGGTTTAGGCTAAAATCTTCTCTACCCCTCCCCCTATGGCCACATGAACTGTTGTATTTTAAAACTAGAGCTAGAGATTAGGTTCTTGGGGAGGCTGTGGTGCAATCAAGAGTTGTGCTGTACAATGGGTAAATAATTCCAAATGCATGAATATATGCTCCTAAAACCAGAATAGTATCAGCATCCCTTTATTTGAATAAGGCTGTGCGCAAATGGAAATGCTGTTTACCAGAACCAAATCATCATTCGGAATATTGTAATATATGTGTGCATGTAAATGTAGTTACTGACTGCACTGTAAAGAGGCATTATATATCATGACTGACTCGTTATTATTTTAAACCCTCATGTGTTCTGTATCTTATTTCTGGATGGTTCTGATTCACAGAAAAGAAGTATTGTATTGTTTCTGCACAGTGAACCCTGTGTAAGAGAGGCGGTTTAGGAAAGGCTATAAAGTCTTTTTCGTTAAGCCAGCGCCTTTTTCCTGAGGCAGGTGTGCATCCTCAACCACGAGAGCAGAATATAAAAGGATCTGGGGAGGTAGGCTCTGCAGGGAAACCAAAGTAGGAAGTCAATAAGTCCTGAATCTTTTATGAAGGCAGAGGTATTCAGATCACAGCACTGCTGACAGAGAGTTGAGCCTGCTGCTTATAAGAGCAGTCGAGTAGCGGGGTCTAAATCTTTCCCAAACTTTCAGTACCTCAATCCTCATTAACGCAAGACCTGTTTCATATAACACTTTGTTGTTTGAAAGGTACGGATGTTCGTAGGCTCTGTGGTTTTCCAAAACTATTCCAAGGACCAATGTAGCCAACTTAACCAAGTATGTTAGTATAAATATTATATACACTGGTCAAAAAGATTAAGGGAACACATAATCCTCACAGTATAACACCAAGTCAATTAAACTTTGGGGATATCAATCTGTCCAGTTAGGAAGCAAAAGTGATTGTGAATCAACTTCACCTGTTTTGATGCAAATAAAAGTGACAACAGGTGCACTGGAGAGGCAACAGTAAGACAACCCCCAAAAAGGGAATGGCTTTGCAGATGGTGGCCACAGAAAATTGCTCTCTCCTTATCCTTCTTCACTGATTCTTCTCTAGTTTTGCGTTTTTCTAGTTTCTTTGTCACTACCGGTAGCATGAGGTGGTACCTGCAGCTCATTCAGGTTGCACAGGCAGTCCAGCTCCTCCAGGATGACACATCCATACATGACGTCGCAAGAAGGTTTGCTGTGTCAATACAATCTCAAGAGCCTGGAGGAGATACCAGGAGACGGGGCATTACACAAGGAGAGCTGGACAGGGCCGTAGAAGGGCATCAACCCAGCAACCAGACCAGTATCTGCTCCTTTGTGCAAGGAGGAAAAGGAGGAGCACTGCCAGAGCCCTACAAAATGACCTCCAGCGGGCTACTGGCGGGCATGTTTCTGTCAGAAACAGACTCCATGAGGGTGGCATGAGGGCCCAACGTCCTCTAGTGGGACCTGTGCTCACATCCCAGCACCGTGCAGCTCGATTGGCATTCGTCAGAGAACACCAGAATTGGCAGGTCTGCCATTGGTGCTCCATTCACTTCACAGATGAGAGCAGGTTTACACACATTTTGTTTGAGCAGTGTATTAATAAGGTGCATTGCATAGAAGCATATATTAATTAATCATGACATCACATATTGAATGAACATGTGATTTTCTTTAAAAATGTGTTTGATTTGAAGTGCGTGTCTACATCGTAACATACAGTAACTGTACCGAAAGACACCATTCACTACCTGTCTACCTGCCTTCAACCAGACTTTTAGTGCACATGAAGTGTTTTTTTTTGCGAGACAAAGTATGTGTTCACTTGCTGTTGTTTACCAAGGCTGACTCTGGAGATGTTTGAGCTGTTATTGATTAGCGAGGCAGAGAGCATCTTAGAAACGCTGTTTTGTGAAGTGAGGCATCTGTCTAAGAGCTGGCTGTGTTGTGTTGAGTACTGAAAATAACCAGCCGAATCAAATTAATGCATTCTAATTGTTGCCCTATCTAATTTTGACAAAACTCGCCAAACGACGTGAAATGACACAAGATGAAAGCGCATAACTAATTTCAATGGGAAACAAATGTCCAGGGAGGTTTTTAATGGGTTCCTGGAAATGTAGCATTGCCTTTTCTCCCTCCTGCTATCTGGGTGAGCAAGAAGACCCAGGTGCAGCATTGCGGAAAGGTCGAGGTGGATCTTAGTGGATTTGGCCGGCGTGGCTGGGAGATGTCCACAATAAAAGCCCCATTTATATGTCCTGTCTCTTTGCTAGGGATGCTGTGGATCTCATTGCAATTAAAACCAAGTGTCCATCAGAGGCTATCTCAGCTCTGTGTGGCCCATATGTTTGGGTGCTGATAGACTGTGGATTACTCTGTTTGGGACACAGATAACAGGCTGTTTATAACCTTGGCAGAGTCTGGGGTCTAATCTGGCAGGAGCATATTTCCCCTTGCTCCCAGATAAAGGCCTGTTAGCAGCTTTATCACACAGGCAGATAAAGGCACAGCCAGCGTAAGACGAGCACAGCGCCGAGCCCAATCTGGCACCGCACACATGGTTCTGCTGCTTTATTTTTAGAACCTTATTACCCCAAACACACACACACACGCCAGAGCCAGCCTCAGTCCTTGTCGGAAAGAGCAATCAATTTCTACATCTGCCTTTGCAGGCAATGTGTGGGCCAACAGACAAAATTAAATGGACAATGCCCCCTTCTGTCATGATAGAGCTTGGCTTCGGTCTGGACACGTAAAATGAAATGAGAAATTGACTGTTATACATATAATAATGTTTTCTTACAGTTTGTTAACATAATCTCATAATCATAATAATCATAATTACCTAAAAGTAATTTAGAACGTAAAACTTTGTGCATTCGATTAATGGGCATCTCAAATCAATTCAGTAAAACAACGTGAAGAATTTTTGTTTTGTTTTAGAATTTCTTCACTTACACTTATATTTGTTGATGTGCATTACTGCTATGCTATTTTCCCAGAGTTCCCATCGTGATGGCTCTGCCTGGGTACAATTAGAGAGAGCGCTCTTTTCACAGCCAGAGAAAATTGTCGTCCTCTGTAAATTGCTTTGCTGTAGCTTAAAAAATATCTCCTGTTCCCCTCTCATTCAGACTTTCTTACCAGCACCCGCTCTCCATCTCTTTCAGGAAAATTGCTTTCCCCTCAATCAACAGATTGCTTGCTGCACTTAAGGGTAAATACAGGTAGACTGCAGCATTAGCATAACATTATTCAGACAAATGTCAACCTCTAGCAAGTTACCACTGCATCTACACTTAGTGTGAGGTGAAATGAAGTGCCACAGAGTTAGGGAAAGGGAGGGGGTGAGACTGTGGTGTTTCAGAAGTGTGAGAAGTTGGATTTGACTAAAAGAAGGCCGTGCAAACCGAAGCAAAAATATATTCTCCTCGCAGAAACACGTCATCTATGAGGAATTCACGCATAGTAAAGCACAGAGGACAACGGAACCGTTCGCTGCAAGGTGACTTAACGGGCAAGATGTACTGCATGTTCCCCCTCAGCAGGATGTGCTTGCCAGATCCGAACAGGGAAACGACATCTCTGGGGGTCTGCAGCATCTAGGTCAGAGCAGTCTCATAATACAACCAGAATGCTGATGAAAGGACTTCAAATAATGCGGGATAGGTTGCATGGGAAATAGGCAATACATGATACAATGACACTGTCTATGCCATAGGACTGAAAAAGAGGCTGACCTGAAATATTAAATCACTTACGGAAGGAATTTTTTCATTAGATTATCATTATGAGCTGGATTTAGTTTGTATCATTTAGATCAAATCACCGGGTGTCCTGCAGGTTTCTGCTTAGCAGGGGTGGAACTCCCCCCAAAAAATTTAATATGGACCTATACGTCCATTTGTGCCGCAAAACCAAAGCTTGCTAGATTTACTTATAGCTCTTCCGATGTATCGGAGGGATTATATATTGGCTAATGTTAACATATTATTTTGTTATGTATCTTGCAACTAGAGAATAGGTGGTTTAGAGGAATTACTGTATCTGTCCAAAATTGACCACTTACTGTAAAACACTATGGAATTTCATTTGCATTCGTACAGTAAAAACGATGTAATGGCATAATACCCTTCAGTATCATTAGGTTTCCTCCTTCAAGCTTTGTATGTTTTGATCGTCCTTGTTGAGGTGCAGTGAAGGGCAGCATCCATGATTTTTCACCGGGGAGACCAGAGGGTCTAACCTATTCCATGACTCCTCCCTTTTCTTGTCTCTCTCTTGATTGACAACAGACGTTCTTCATGACCTACATTTGCATGTGCTCTGTGACCCAGATAGGACCTGCATAATGAACCACTCGGCCATTTTTTATTCTCCAGTAGCTACTTTTTTTTTAATCTCAGCTACAGTGGGGCCCTTTAGATGTGTTGCAATAGCAATGTCCCCAGGGCCTTCTGTCTGGGGGGGCCGCACAAAAACTCATCCGGACAGGCCATTCTAGGTCATTTGATTACTATTCATGGTGATTGCTAATGAAGGACCTGCCATATCCCAGAGACGCAGGGGCCGATTCATCCATCAGATCCCCATCTTATCTATCTGCCGTAATATTGTCTGCAGCCACTGTCTTCCTGAATATGGCCGTGAAGGGAAAATAATTTATCCAGAATTCCGTGCTGAGATTTGGACTGTAATTTAATCTGACTGGGTGATGCTGGCTGTTGTTTCCACAAGAACAGCAGTACCAAAGTCAGCATTGGCAGTATGCTGTTCACAATTAGAGAGATCCCTTGAGATCAGGATTCCGCTGTTGAGTGTGAAAGCTGTTTTGCGCTTTCAAGTAACGGAGCCTTCACGCCGCAGCCGAAACAGCACACTGTTCGGATAAACTCTATTATTACTGTATGAGTAACTTCTTGTTGGCATGTTCATGTGTATGATGAAGAAAACTACAATTTTCTACATCACATACTATTGTACTTGAAGCTTCAAAATGTGCTTTAATATTTGTGAATCCTTATCACGTAAGAACATGTGATTTACCAATGGAATGAAATAAAAGTAAGTATGAAGATCCTTGCTGTGTAACTCTTAAACGTGTACAATTATGTAAGATAACAATAATAATCTTTCAGGGAAAGAATTACATATTTCCTGTGAAAAACCTTCATTCAGCACAGTCGTGTTTTAGCCCTCATTATTTAACATCATAATGCACACATCTGTGCTGAACAATCAGAAAAAGAGCCTCTTTTTCTACTGGATGCATTAGACGGCCTTTCATTTTTCTTGGGCGGCCATCATAATGACATAATGTCATGAAAGAGCCTCTGTGGGGGCTTGTCTGTTCTATTTCCTGCAGTGGAATCACAGTCTAACAGCTTTACTGTTCCTGATATGTAAAATACCAAATCCTATTATTTCTCCTGCTAAATAACACCGCTCCCAGAGGCGTTGTGTGATGTTTTAATGAGAGACTGAGACCCAATGCTCGGTGGTGACTTCTCCGCTTGCGTTCTCCTAAACCGCCAAGTATAAGCCCCCATTAATAATTCAGCTCATTAAAGTGTGTAATTAATCTGGAACGGTGTAACGGGGAGAGACTGGGGGCGCAGGGAGAAAACTCTCCTGGGGGGGCACAAGAGAAACATTTGGGGTAAGAAGCGCAGCACCCCGTTGCGATGGAACCAGTTCCCCGGCACATAGCCATCTCCTACTGCATCATTTATCTGCCAGAAAAGTGCCTCTGAGAGGCACAGGGCTCAAGTGCTGCTTTGCACTGAGACGACTTCAGGCAAGTCAGACAATCAACAATGCAGCATGGGTACTGAAGGTAGTCTGTGTGTGTGTGTGTGTGTGTGTGTGTGTGTGTGTGTGTGTGTGTGTGTGTGTGTGTGTGTGTGTGTGTTTGTG
>JAOEHI010000019.1:3960520-3974569 GCA_025447815.1 Percopsis transmontana | reverse complement strand
CCCCCCCCCCCCCACACACACCCCAACCCCCACACCAACACACAACCCCCCCCCCCCCCCCCCACCACACACACACAGTCATGGAATAACAAACACCAGTCACACAAACAGAAAAAAGGTCTTTCTGGGAGACTGCCAAAAGATTACAAGAACTGTTGGGTAGTGGTAATATTTCTTTATTTAACTGTTGAAAAAGACCAAAGACGATAACTGTAGACAAATGCCAAAAGGACAAGCGACCAAAATGTGTACCCAAATATAATAAACATAATAATCGTTTTTAATTGTTGGTGTTGGATTTACTAATCTTCATTAGTTTGTTTAAACTTGTTCAGATCAACGATGACCTGATTTTCCAATATTGGTTTTGCGAAACCTCTATTATCATGCCATAGCCAAGCTTTGTTGTGGATTTACATTTGCAGTTGGCTTCACAGATACAAGCTAGCAAGAAACCAACTGATTTCTAATACTATATACAGTACTGTACGGCACAATGGAACTAGTTAATATGTGAAAATGCAGGTTATTCATATCTTCATACTAGTCTCCCCTGTCACCTTTTATCTGTTTGCCTGCCTGCCTGTCTGGTTTTCTCATTGGCCAGATCCATACATCTGCTTTCTTCCGTGTATCTTCCTGTTTCCTCTGAGTAGAAACGCCCTCTCAAGCTGCTGTCTGTACCTCCTCACTGGCCAAGCCGAACGCCCACAGCAGTGCAATGAGAGAAGCTGTTGGGCTCAGCTCAAAACAAGCTGAGCCCAAGCCCACCAGATGCATCGTGGACTAGACTGCACACACCTCCTGACCTTATACATAGATGACAGCAACATATGATAGTAACTGGGATACATGAGCTGTAAATGAACTTAAATAAATGTAAAATAGCTAGGTAGAGCACATACCACCAACAAGGCTGAACAAGATCTAGATCTCCATTAACTGACCCAGAGTTAACTTTTATCCAACGTTACAATGTAAACTTTCTAATTGTCAAGATATCATTAAATGTCAGTTCTCATCTAGTGATGAAGGATGATTCAAAAACTTCTGGCTCCCCCGCTTTGATCCAGAATACCAAAAACAAACCAATTTGTCCTTGGACCATGTCAGACTTTTCCATAACATTTTATGAATTTCCATCCATACATTTTTGAGATATACTGCTAACAGAGAGACAAACCCCCTTGGCCAAGGTTATGAGCCTATTTTGGAAAAGATCACCTCTGAATAGATTTGAATATAAAATGTGTATAAACATATGGAAATGATTGTAAACCCTAACCAACTGAAACACATCAAACTGATGCTTTAAAGAAATTGCTATAGCCTTAACTTTGAATCTTGGACCCTGATGTTGTTCTAATCAAGATAATTCCATGGAAGGGAAGGGCAGGTTCTCAGACAACTGTCTCATTCTGGCTGTCTGGATCGTATCAGTGACAGTGAAGGCTTGGGGGCTAGTCTGTAGAGGGCCCTACAAAGGTACAGTGTCAGGGTCAGAAAGTACACCTGTGAGAATTGGGTGTTCCTGACTATTTGCAAGACAGATTCACTGAGACTAGAGAGACTGAGAACAGAACTAGGTGAAAATAAACACTGGTTAATCTCGATGACGAGGCTAAATAGAACTTGCAGACTTCAAAGATGAATCTATTGATTGTGTTTGGGGAAAAAGGCAGTTTTCATCCATCTGAATATCGGAATGCATGCACAAGAAGTAGTTTACTTTGTGTAGAATTATTGATCATGCAGAGCAAAGGTAAAGAAATGTGTAGAAGAATAGAGAGATGAGCAAACCACCTACATGGTTGGTTATTATTACATTTTGCTCAGCATCTTTATATTTTAATATCTTACTATCTGGTACAACAATAAAAAATGTTCTTATCAAATTGGCTTAAGAATACATACTATTAGTAGAAACTAAAGTCAACATTGTTGACACGTTAGAAGTATTAGTTAGAAGTATAGTAAGTCAGTAGAGGTTGAAAAAATCAGGAGATTGTTTCTGGTTTATCACATACCACAAACAAGGGATTATTTGATGCTTGTGTGGACACTGAGTTAAGGATGCTAAAAATTTGAAGGTTTAACAAATATTCAATTTCGCTTCCATTCCACAATGTTCACTTTTCAATAAGCTGTATGTATGCATAATGCTTCATACTTTTAAGTAAGTGTCCCTGCTAGCTGTAGGCCATGAGAAAATGCATAGGCACTAAGAATCCATCAACAGTAAGCAAGCACCTTCACCCAATTCTATTTCTGTGAGAAACACATTTTGTCTCATGTATTACACCATATTACCATTGCCATATACAGCACAAGATTTATTTCTTTGGTTCTGCTTTTTTTTAAATGATCTGATTCTAACCGCAACACTGGATACATCATTTCAAGTGTGTACATGTAAAATTTATTTTTTATTGAAATACAGTGATTTTATTACTGATACATTCCCAAAATGCATCTGGGCCTTCTCGTGATCATTTCAGTAATGAGACAGGAAGTTAACGTAGCAAAACCAAATATGAAGTGAGACACACTTTTTAAAGTATGAGTCTTTGGATGAATCATATATAATAATCATTACACCATATTTTAAGAGAGTGTAAGCTAAACAATGTCATTATTCTAGAAAACCATTGGTCGACCATATAAATCCATGCAAGATAGGCTCTAAATTCTATGACATTATTAACAAGGATCACATTAAACTAACTGACCACAGTTATGGCCATAAATCATGTCCTACAGCCCATTATGCACAGTAACCGTTTGACATATATCTGAACTATTACCAGAGCATATAAACTGATGTATTAACGTTTACTGTTAGGGTTATGTCCATGTATTGTATCAAAGTCATATTAGCACAACTCTTAATGGACCTTTGATGTCAGTGATGACCTCATTCAGTGTAATTAACAAATCATTATATTACTCTGAGATTACTCTTTTGTATCCTCTAAGCCTAATTTTCAAATATATTTATAGCGCTCAAATAGTTTGATAGATAAAATCGCTACTATACTACATTAATACATAAAAGGTCCCTTTTATCCAGGTAAAATTAAAGTACACACAAATCTTATTATAAACAACCTGATAACCGTTATAGTTCCAATAAATGAATCTACTTTTTGTGGCCTTTGCATTAGGCAGCAGGCACTGTGCCAAGATTTGGGCACAGGAAGTCAGTCCGTGTGCCAGTTAGGGACAAATCTTAAATTCCCACAAAGCCATTTCCGAAGACAAATAAACATGCCCTTCCCCCAACGTGGACACACATCTTTATGTGCCTGGTTCCTGGTATGTCTCAGCAAGCAGGTTGATTTTCTTTATTCAGATAGATATACTGTAGATATAAGACCGGGAAGATGACTTTGTAAACCTCAACTCCTGTCTCACATTATAGATAAAATGTTAAAGAAACTTCAATAGGCTTCATTTGTACACACACACACACAAGTGTAAACATTGACAGCACAAGTGGAACTGACTGTCAACTGTCTAAGGTAGACATTTTCCCATATGAAGAACAGGATTATATAAATTCTCTGTTCTCCATAGTTCTTAACGGCAGGATGTGATTCCCATTTAACCAGGACAACACAAATACGTTTGGGGGTGGGGCTCAATATCTCCTTGGTATTTTTTCTTTGGAGTACATAATCACCCTGCTATAACCACTTACTCCTACATGCTTTAGGTCAAGAGAATGAAGCCTTTCATATGGATAGCAATCAATTAGTTTCAGCTGGGCTCAGCTTTTGACTTGCTTAGTCAACAGCATTAGTTGACTTACTTATTAAAAAGATTCACCACCAAACAATCAATGATACAATCAATTATATTAATGCAGAGGATAATGTAATTCTTATAGAATGAATGAGGGCAATAGAGGCCTGCCACTCCATCAGGGAAGTTATAAATTCACCATGAAAATGGAAACTGAGGTCAAATGTCTCACAAGCCCTATAAAGAGAACAACAACAACTAACAGGCATCATCATATTCAATGCCATCAACTTAAAGAATTAGACCATACATATTATTTCTGTGGATGGGAGAATATTATAAACATTATGACACTAAATTAATTGTTCAACAAAAATAAAGTGAAACTGTGGAAACTCTTTCACTTTTCAGCTTATCTTTTTATGGCGACACCTACAAGTAAATGGTAAATTACCCATTCAAAACAAAATAATGTATAGACAACATATGGGCCAATGGATGCACTGTTGAAGACTTATGTATGTCAGTGAATCTTCTCAACTTTCTGTTCTGATACTGTTCAGGCTGTGGAAAAAAATGATTTTCATTGTGAGTTCCCCTGAGGAACTCATGAGCCACTGTGTAAAGCAAATTATTGTATTGTATCAAAGAGCAAAAAGCTGTCAATATAGACCGGAAGGAAGAAATGCCTATTGATAGATCAAAAAAAAAAAAAAAAGAATAGGGAAAATGGCAACTGACCGACAAACGTCACTGTGAAGAAAAGAACAAATGTCTCAGGAAAAGCATCAAAATTGGAGAAGAAACTTATGTATAGCATCTCTATTAAGCATACTATTGGCTTTGTTTGGATTAATTACAATTCACAGACCGCATGTTTTCATCCAAAGAACCAGTAGAACTTTTTATACATTAACATTACCAAGTCAATATTTATTTATAGTTACAAATGCATCTCCGTGATAAAAACATTAGACAATAGCTTGTCTTATTTCCTGTTTCCTTTAAGTGTTACCTTGGTTTATTTTTAGTTGATTTGAACAGTTTATTGAAGTTATTTTACTTAAATTGGACCTAAAGAGTATACATGTCCTCTTATTTAAACATGCAAATAAGTCAATCTCTAGTGTTCAGTTCAAGTCTCCCTCTGTCGTGATGTGCCTTGTCTTCAGCGATGCGCCTTAATAGATTCCTGCCTTACTAAAACTCTCCGTACATTTCTGTACAATGGTTGACTAGGATTGAATGTGGGCTTTTAGGAGTGGGCTTTTATCTGAGCATAGCAGGATTTCAGGGCCAAGTCTTTGCTACCCAGTAGGGGTTGGCAGGGAAGTGAGTCCGGGTGCCACTTGTATGTATAACACCAGTGCCAGTTCCTTGTTCCTGAATGCCCCGCCTGTCCATAAATTCAGTTGTAATGACCTTCCAATGATGAGAAAATGTCTGTTAATTATCTGTTATTGGGAGTTCCCTCCTACATCACTTGAAGCTTTAAAGACCTTTACTTCTGGATCTAAATGTGTGTGGAAACTGGAAGGTTATCTACACTGTATTTTTACACAGTCCAACATGTAAGAAAAGGCAATAGCTTAGCGCTATGCTGACCTTTATCATAATGGTGTATGATGCCATATTTAACCCAATTTAACAGTTAACGATTAACGTAAGTCTTAAGAAGTTTAAGATTAAATTATACATTTATAAGTATTATAAAAAGCACTAGGTTTATATAAATATGATGTATCCAAGTATAGTTAGAGCATTTCTGAATTGTTTAGTCCGCATTGGATAGAATTTTGGTTTCAAACTGATCACTTACCATTCAGTCACTGTAAAAGTGCAATAGTGAAATCATACACTATAGTATAATCAAATTGTAGACCAGTATAACCTGGCTCCATTGTTTGTATATGGAAATTTTAAAATATGATCCCTGCAAAGTAATGCCCAAGAACAATGAAACCCAGCAGGGTGCTGTCCACAGAAAGAGGCATGAAGAACAATGACAGGCATTTGTGCCAATGTGCAAGCCCAGTGGGAAGCCGCCAGAGACCTGGAGAAGTTAAGTCAGAGCAAAGAGTTTCATGCAAGCTGAATGAGGCCACATACCACTGTGGGTCGTCACCTCTAGCAGGGGGTGGACAGGGAGGAATGACATGTCAAATGTTGTGTTGCTGCATGTTCTAACACATAAAATTATCTTGCTTCGGTGTCTTAGTACACAGCAAAGGGCCCCATCCGCCAGACGGGTTGGAGTGTAACGGCAGCTTCACATTTTTATGAAGACATTTTTGACGTTGAAAATACTAAAAAGTACAATTAATGTTAAGAGATGTTAAACCATTCTATTGTGTTGTCTCCAAAACCCCAAATTCCCCCACTAGTTCACTGTTGTTTTGACACTTAGTGTCCACACAACAGTATCCACAAAAGTGTGGGCGGCTCTGGAGGGAGGGGTAGAGCAGGGTGCAGGAGTAGTGTGGGAGGAGTTCAAGAGGAGTGAGAGCCACTCAGTGCTCAGAAGAGGAAGGGGATGTGCGTTTGCCGTTTCAAACCAAAACAACAGTGTCTTTGTAATGTTGGTTTAAACTAGAATCTCCGAACCGAAATTGAGGAGTGTCCCTTTAAGTAAGTGAGTGAGTAATGCTTTACTCAGGTTTCACCCCCTTCCCAACGCTAAATAAAATCACTTTAAAAGTAAAAAGAACCATATTTCTTTTCCACGGGACTCCATAGGGAATATCCTCTTGGAAAATATAGCAGGCCAAGTAAACATGGACTCGAATCACAACTGTTTCAATCAGATCACCATACTCCGTGTGTCTACAAAATGTTGTGAAAAATGCTTAAAAATTAGTGAGTGAGTGATAAAGGAAGAAATCTAAATAGCAAAATAATGTCTTATTGGAGAAATACTAATATTTTCCGAAAAAACGTTCCAAAACCAAGACGCCTTTCAGCAGGATTTATCTAGATGGGGAACGATGGGGGAAAGGTGGAGCCCCATGGGAGACGAGTCTGTTGAAAGACGCCACCTGGAAGGCTTCAGCTCGCATCCCTTATTAGGGATCATTTTTGAATGCTAGCTGGCCTTATTAATGCTGATATTCTGATGAGCCTAGCTCATCTAGGAAGAAAAAAGGAAACAGACGCATAAGTGATCTGTCCTACTTAAAAAATCTTGTACCTACTTGGAAACATAAGCTAAAATAATAACTGCATGTGACCATCCATCAAGAATCTGTTCCAAATCCGTGTCTTGCCTTCTCTCTGAATCTTTGTCCTAACGTGTCAGGGCAGCCGCAGTTAACTCTCGTAGTATTTTTCTCTTTTTGGTCAATGAAGTCACACTCAGCATAACATTCTTACTCCAACTCTCCCCAGCTCCGATGCCCTAGTATTTTTCATATGGTCGGAAACACAATGGAAAATGCCGGATCACCCCAGCTGTCTCCCATTATGGGTTCTGGCTGAAATTATTTACACGCCTGCTTACTGGAACTAAGGAGAGAGAAGCAAGGGGGGCTGGGGCGGGACTTATTTTACGCACATCCTCATATCTGCATGCTTAAGGCCCACGGTTTATATGTCTTATAGCGCCACCAGAACAACACATTTCTGCCCCAGCATACTGTTTATGTTTGAACCACAACTGTGTGCACACGGCTCTAGAAGGAGAGGTAGAGAATGGCGTGTGCCTAAGAGCTCTGTATGGGGAGGAGAAGAGAGTAGTGCCATCCCCTCAGCACTCTTAAACCAAAACAACAATGTTTTGCAACACTGGTTTCAACCAACAAGACCATTCTGGACACGAATCAAGGAGTGTCACTTTAACGGAAAGTGCTCAAGGTAAACGGCATATATTTGTAGAGGCCTGTCAGGTGCACAAGACAATATCGTGCCATTCCTGCCCTAGCTCGCACTCAACGCTTGTATACTGTATGCAAGCCTACTCAAGAGTAAAAGAATGGTATTGAGGAAGAGAGTGAAAACGGAGAGAAAGAGGCTTAGTTAACAAAGAGTTACAAACATTATAGTGACTTATCGCAGCTATGGCACTGCTTTTTCGCTGGTTTTTAGCTTAGCTTCTAAGCGGCATCTCAGATAACTAATCCATAAATCAATTGATTACACTACAGGTAATTACCATTCATTAAACTGTTAAGTACCATAGTGCAGAGGCCAGAATGGCCCTCCTTCCTCTCAGTTGCTCCTTGACAGGGAGGCTAAGATAAAGGCTTTGGCGTGGGGGAGGGCAGAGGTGTAATTAGAGACACACAGGACTCCCGTTGCTATGTAAACACCCCTACCGCTCTCCCTAGCAGCGCGCAACCTCTGCGCTTCGCTGCCGAGACTTGACGCATGAATCACAGAGCAACATCTGGTTTAACGTGCTGGGGAGGAACTTTTTGTCGGTTTGGCACGCTGCAAGTGTGTGGAGTGTGTCGATTTGGACCGGGCGACCCACGGCCGCCTCTCTCTCCTCCCCACCGCTCAGATTACAGCGGTTGCACAATGCATCCTGGCCATCCCACTCTCGCAGTCCTTAAGAAAGCAGAGGATTTATAGTCCAGCCTTCTGTCCAGCTAAGGGGAATATTATTACAACTGTATTTGGCAGGGTAAGCAGTCTGGTCGGGATATGAAAGTTATCTACCAACTGTACACAAGAAAACATATAAACAGTGCGTTCTTAAGTGGCCTATCCTAAGAATCACCACAAAGTTTCTCTCTAGGATGTTTATTTGACATTCGCTCCATAATTGTTCAGAGTCGTTCAACTGAAAACAACAAGGGGTTGAGAAGAGATTCCCACTTATAGTTCTGTTGTTTTTTTTAAGCCACAGGATAACACAAATGAGGCACTGTCAATGAGAGAAGCAGTGTCTGTGTCTGTGCATTCGACACTCAAGTGTGTGTTTTGCAGTGAACCACCGGCCCTCTGTTACGCCTCCAGTGAAACCAGAATCCTGCTGAAGCTGTTCTTGGCAAGGGCTAGAAATTAATATCTGGCGTGCCTCCCACGTGACTTCATTTCACCGCGAAACGTGAGGTCTGCAAAATAATGCCCCATGATATATATTCTTCAGAATATAAAACCTCTGGCCAGATGAGGAAAAGCGCAGGCTAAATGGCTCGTAGGGCTTTTAGAAACCTGTCCAAACAGTGAGAGAAAGTGAAACAGCAGAGCAGACCACTTGGAAGACGCGCGTCAAAGATGCTTTCAGTCTGACTTGTTAAGAGTTACAACAGATCTGGATGCTTTACGATGAGCGAAGACTCGTTGCAGACACATTTAAACATTACGTAAGCGCTCTCTAGTTTAGAGGAGAGCTGTGATTGTTTACACAGATGCTGCAAGATGATAGAGGAGAGAAGATTAATATAAAACCATGAACTTCAGATGGAGATACCATAAGTACGCCATATATGACTCCCCAATTTCACAAGTAAAACAGCACTGGTTCATTTTAAAGATATTTGAAAATGTATCAAACCAGTGAAAACTAGTGACTAAACTTTGAGGTCACAGAGGTGTTTTGTATAAGGGTGTGGTTGTCTGTAAACTGTAAATACCCACCTGTCCCCTGTGACAGTGCTCAACAATGCTGGCAATCCTATTTCATGCGGAAAACTTTCAGTGAAAAACATACATGAGCTCATTGTGTCGGAGATCCTGGCATTGTGGGACAACCGCTGTTTGCTCTACACCCAGCATATGCTGTCTACATGTCTATTGTTTATGTTATCAACCATAACAATATTTTGTGTGTGGCTTGTACCTCTGTAGTTTAGGTCGCTGAAATCATAGCAATAGGATACGTTCAGGCAAGGCGCCATGAAAATTAACAAGTACATAGTAAACAGAACGGAGAGGCCTACCAACAGTGGCGCATGCAGTGCATAAACGGGCACCCCTTCAGATCGCCCCCCACCCTGCCACCGCACGCACGCGCGCAGAGCGTTCAATAGGAATACATTGTTGAAGCAGAAATACACTGCAAAAAATTATTTACAATATTTTTTTACCCCCGCCCCTTGCCCCACTATTTGATCGATCCGACTGTTGTCAAACTTTGTATACGTATAACTTGTTGCTCGTCTGAATTGTTGTCATAATATTACGAATATTTTATATAAAGGGGACAAGCATTTGATAACTTATGAAGAACTTATTCTAGCCTTGTTTTTGTTGAAGGGCCTGACGGCACACCACTGCTTGCAAATAATATCAATCACTGGGAAACATTGTACTAATGTGACTGTTAAGTCACATTATGAAGTAAAGGCTTTATCAATGGCAATAGCATTCTTTACAAATATCAGTCTTGAACGCATGCCTGACTTAAAACACAGGTTTTCCACATTTTTCACATGTGCTTCTTTCTTTTTTTATAAGTTGTAAAATAATACTGTATACACTCAGTCAGTCAACACTGTCTTTGGAGCGTTATGGTATTCTGCTGCTGTAGCCCATACATTTCCAAGGTTCACCATACTTGTGCATTCAGAGATGCTCTCTCTCTTCTTTCAGTTACTGCCTCCTGTTAGCTTGGTGTAAGTCTGGCCAAATTTCCTCCAAATTTCCTCCCTCATTAACAAGGTGTTTATTGCCTATGTTCGCTCACTGGATTTTTTTTTTGTTTTCCGCATCCTTCTCTGTAAACTCTAGAGATTGTTGTATGTGGAAATCCCAGGAGAACAGCAGTTTTTGAGATGCTCAAATCACCCAATCTGGCACCAACAATGATTACACGGTCAAAGTCACAAAGACACATCACATTTCTTCCCCATTCGGTCTAAAAAACTGGTGCCTTCAAATGGGGTCGTGTTTACCGTGTTCACAAGAACAGTCCATATGAACGCCCCCCTGGTATTCACAGCCTCATAAAGTTTTCAGAAATTGTGGAGGCCATGGAATAAAATTTTTCATTGGATGGTAAATTAATATATTGTAATTTTAGTTGTATAGTTTTTCTTCGTAATTTGAAAATCTGTCAGAGGAAACGGCCTCAGAGAACGGCTTCATCTTTTCATTATACCTTTGCATTTCCTACATTACGTTAACCGCTCGTCTTTGGGCGTCCATGTTGCCGTTGCCTAGCCGCGGTGTTCTCAGGTGTCGTGTGTTCTTAACACACGACTTAGCGCTTCAACGCAAACCTTCCCATGTCCCATGCCAAGCTCATGAGTTCCATTTGAAGGAAGAAATTAACTCTGAACCTCTTGACTTTAACAAGCAGTCTCAAGGAAGACCTGCAACAGTGGAGTTTCCACCAGTTTTCAAAATATCTCATGGGTCCGCCCACAGTCAAAATCAACATGTGACAGAGTGATGCCATTCTTTTTTTCCCACAAAAAAATGCTAAACAGATTAAGTAATAAATGATATTACCTGCACATGTCAGAGAACACATTGCGAGAAGTACAGGGACAACAACAGGTATCCCAGCCATCGCGTTAATATCGTGCATCTTCCAGAAGTTGGGTGAAGGGGCCGTCCTCCTGGTTTTCAAAAGGGTGCCGAGTCAGCGTTGAAGTCCAGCTATAAGGTTAAAAAGTAAAAGGTTTAAAAAGTCAAGAGGAATCTGGTATTTAAAGGGTTTAATGTAATACACCCGTGGGAGCAATGAGATGAAACAGGCCTGGAGACCAGGGGATTAAAATGGGAGGGCTAATTGGGAATCATGTATGCTTCAAAGGGCCACTCTGCACACACCTTTTCATGTTCCCATCCACAAAGAGAGCACGTTCTGGATGCTTGGACAACGGGAAAGCTGGCAGATTTGCTCGATGTGGAAAAACCTCTGAACATGGTACGGCTAACTGCACACACCTTAATTGAAAGGGTTGGGGTCTGGGGTCTTAGGCAAGCAGCTTAGTGCAACGGTGACAAACGGCATGACCTTGGCCTAACCCTTAACTTCACTAATCTAGCTAAAGCACACAGGCTGGCCACCATGACAGGGCAGCAGATACTGTAAGCCAGGGGTGAGCAACCGTTCAAAATACAAATCACTTCTTTCTTTACTAGTATCGAGTTAAAGATATGAATAATGTATTTGAAAAATAAAAGCACTGAATTAAAAACATTATAATAAAATCATTTTAATAAAAGTGACGACAATTCTAAATGTTATGAGACCCACATGTTTTGCACGTGATGCCTTTTTAAATCATAAATATCAGTGTAGCAGTGACATCCTGAGAGAAAATGAAGAGAAAGCTTTCTGGAGATACAGCAAATTTCGTATCGCCTTGTAAATCTGTGTAAATCTGTCATTATGAATGAAATATTGATGTTTGACTTAAAGAGGTTCAGATAACTCATTTGCTTTTCAGAAACTAGTGATCAACCGACAACGTATGTGCTCGAGCCTATGATTTGCCATTCTTGCTGTAGGCTGAAAAGATATGTCTTTTAAGTTTGTTTTATTGGTGGGTCTGGTTTCCTAAATATGCCACCAGCACCAAACAAATAAACATAAATAATATTGTAGTGGTGCAATATTACTAAAGACCTTTGGGCAAGATCATATTTCAAAGTATTCATATAATGTCTTAAGTAAGATGGTTAGAACAGCTCTGTTGTAAAAATGACAAATCAAATGACAGGTTTTTTTTTTAGTATCAATAGCTGGCCAGAATAAGAGCTGATCCTAAGTCACCATGACAACGCAAGCCAGCAGGGATATCATAGGCTTGGCGAACACAGCACTGAGTTTCGAGGCTTCGATTAAAATAACAGAGGATTTTCAGAACTATGGAGCAGTGAAGCATCTTAAGATCACACCACTTTTCAGAGACAAAGATGAACACCACTTCACACACCAGAGTGTGACCAACTCCTTTCAATAATCTAGGTCAATATTCTTTTCAGTGTAAATTAGGGCCCAATTGTGATATTATTTTATCATTACCACAAATTGATCCAAAGATTAATTTGGAATGCAAAGAGCCCTGCAATAGTATGATAAATGCACGCTCCTTGATTGCATTATAGCGCCCCCAGAACCCCAACTTTGAGCCGCAGCTCACTGTTTGAAACTCGACTTTGCCTGTGAATGTAGAGGTAAAGAAGGGTAAGAGTCCATGAGCCCTGTAGGAGGGGGACAGAGAAGGGTGCAAGCCACTCAGGATTCAGGTGTGGGAGGGGCATGCGCTCTTTTCAAACCAAAACATGTTTGGTTTCAATAGTAATTCCAGTTTTTCTACCACTGTAACAGATAACATACAACAGACAACATTCTAAAAACATGGGGCAACAAACTATTCACATTCACTTTATGTAATTCCTCTCTCTATATTCTTCAATCTATAAATGCAATAGACCTGTGCTCTTAATAACAAAAACAACAGTGCTCATTCATGGTGAGCAGGCATGTAGAGCTCACCCTCTTGTGACCTGTAAGAAGAAGACAGAGGCAGGGGGAAACAGATGGATGCACAAGTGCACCTATATCGGGTCGGATGTAAACCAGAGAAGGTGAATGGGAAGTGCGCTAAAGGTGCATCGCTCTGCGGTGCTTGCAGCTGCTTATAGAAACAAAAGGGCCTTTCACTCTGCCGGCAGCTGCGGGGGCCAGCGAAGTCGTTTTGGACGATCATGACAAATATTACACTTTCAGCTAGTCAAGGAGAGCTAGTGCCCTTCACATGATTTATGTCTTGGCCCTCCCCCCTCCCTCCCCTCAATCTCCTTCCTCTGGTTTAGCAAAGGCTAGCTGCCGTATGAGCCAAGGACGAAAGCAAAGCAGCATCCAGGATTGAAATATAACTACAAAGTATCAAATCGCTCTGCTGTTACGCCACAGACTGGACACATTTCTTCTCGTGTGGATAGGACAAAAATTATGGCTATATAGTATTGTACAAATGCCTAGTTAATAAATCAATAAATACATTGTTGTTCAATAGAGTGAGATAGAAATCAGTAAATTTCCAGCAGTTGTTGTTGCCAGGACAAATTGACCCAGAATTTAAAAAACAAAAACAAAGGGATCACCTGATTTATCTTGGAAGTTATGTAGTACGCGGTAGTCTTCAAGTAGTCGAAATATTTCAGTATTAGTACATACATTGCATAACTATGAAAATTAAATTTCCATTCGTTGTTGAAGTCACACATTTAAGAGCAGTTTCAAGACAATTTTTCAGTCAGCACCAGTAATCTTAAAAGTTACCGATATTTCATTTGCAGGAATATCAGGCACTGCTCGATATCCCCACAAACAAACGCGAGACATACTGTTTCTCTATAGTCGTAGCCTACACGTTACTCGTGGGAGTTTGCGCTTCAAGAGAA
>JAOEHI010000019.1:3927959-3957210 GCA_025447815.1 Percopsis transmontana | reverse complement strand
TAGGAGTCAATAGCATTTATGTCCCACTTCACATAGTCCTACTGTACAAATTTGCTCTTTTTTAACCAATTTTGTGCTACTACAAAGTAGATGAACAAACAGAATCAGGTATCTGCTGTGCAAAAATGATTGCCAATTCTTGTTTTCCTTTGCTTTATTCATTGTATCTGCTGTGTCAATGAGAAATTCAGAAGTCAGGGGATTCAGAAATTGACACCTAACGGCTTATTTATAAAGTGATAAACACAACACTCCACTAAACAAGTCGCTTCCTAGATCACTAATGTTAAATGCATGGATTCTGCTGCCCTCTTGTGGAGTATTTGTATATAGATAAAATAATAGGTAAAATGATAGGACAGGGATAGGATAAGAATTCCATTGGTCCATTCCATTAGTCAGTTCATGAATATCATGGGGCTTTAGGGTGTAAATGGTTCAAAAGATTCTCTATAGGGGTGTTAAGACACATCTATTACATTTATTTTCCCATTAATTGAATAAAAAGACAAATGTGGGTTTACGTGTGCAGGCCTGCTTCAACACTAAAAGTCCACATTCAGGAGACGTTCTGATCACAACAACAAACATTTTTTGGTTTAGAACCTTGAAGTTATTTGGGGGAATATACTCAAGAAGAAATGGCTGTTAAGTACTGCTTTTATCAGCTAAAAACTAAGTTAAACTAAGTCTAAACAGAATATCCTCTGGACCTCTTCTTTGATGATGAGCACATATTTACTCTGCTGTTCTGAACTACATAGGTTGGTTTTTTTCTAGAGGAGTATTTGTAGATGCTCAAGCTAGCAAGATGCTAAAGCCTGATTTACTGAATCTATCAAAGCTTCTTGTTAGTACTTCTCCTGCGCTCTCACATCTGTTTGCACACAGGTGAGCACATGGCACATGTATTAGGATTTATACACACTCGTACACCTTAAGAGGTCATGGCTGGGATGACTGCACTATGTCGAGCTGACGTCCGCTAATAGGATCCAAGGGTGGTGTATAAGGCCCATTTTGAACATATGCACACGCACAGACCTAAAGGTATCTCACGCAAACACAATTGTTCCTTCATTTTAATTTTTCGATACACTACTGTACATTTGGCTGTCAGCGTGATATTTCTTTGTGAATTTGCAAAGGAATCATTTTGGGAGGTGTGTGCATGTTGTTTGTACTTTCTGGATATAAACTAATGAGAGTTTAATTATAGGGCTTGGTTTATTGACAATATTAGACAATATTAGAATAGATACATGCTTTTTCAATTCCAATTACCTAAATCTGTCTACTCCCAGAGCAACCCAGATAGCCTACTTCTCAGTTCCAACCCCTCCAACTGAGAGGCGTCACGGGCTTTATGCAATATAAAGACCAATGAAATGAGGTTTGCCAGGTTACAGAAAGTAAAACGTCAAAGTCTCCCTGCGATGTGTCGAATTGATGTTTGTTTGTAACATCTGTTTAATATATGAATCTAAAGATTTACCAAACACCATCGCAAGATTCGGGTAATATTAAGTCATGATGTTGAGATAAGCAAACTATGCGCCTGATATCTGGAGTATTTGGCATTTCCGCTTCTCCAACAGTAACCCGGCACTACCACCCGTGGAACGTGAAGGGTGCGTTCAGGAGACGGACCGTGTGCTACGTTTAGTTAACTTTTTTAACTGAACGTTTCCTCGGGAAGATTCGATGCGTTCTTGAACTCTCAAATACGTTTAATCGGCGTGACAGACATCAGACATTTGCTTTGTTTTGTGAGCTTCGCTCACTTTGCGTTATCTGTTTGAAAACACAACTCCTCCCTGTTATTTAACCGGAAGTTCAGTCGAGCACTGGCGATTCAGTTCACTAAACGTAAAACATACGTACTGAATGCATCCTAAGTGTAGCCATTCTGTTATCATTGGCCAGCCAGAGAGACCACAGCGACCACCACCTGTGTTATGGATTTAGGAGAGAATGTTTAATCGATTTATAGTATCTAGGTTTGGACTTATTTTCTTCATAGAATGTTCTGGAGTGAGACAGTGACGTCGAGTGGCTGTACATGTTGCTTATTAAAAGTGGCATTATTTGGTTTATTGTTTTTCATCTACTTTCTGTTGAAACCTGCTAGTTTCTCAAAGGTAACACAATTTTATAAATGCGAAAAGTTAGTATTTTACAACATTAAAATCTAGCGAAATTCAGCTTACTTTCTGTGCTGACAAACAAATTGTACACGTGAAGGATTTAAACCTATCAGCTGCGGAGCCTATGCAGGGGTATAAGTAAGAGGCGGGATGCCCAAAGAAACTCGCCATCGATGAATATTCTACGTAAGAAACAATATATTTTGAAAGGTAACGTTAACATATTGATGTTACGCCACTACATCGTTTGCTTAGGCGTGTTTTAAAATGTAGTGTGCATTGGATGTATTCGTTTGAAACAAGCTGACGTATAACGTGCAAATATATCGACTATAGTTACACTGCTTGTTTGCTGAATGAAGATTTCAACCGCCTTGTGCTGACAAGAAACACCCGTCTCAGTTCAGACGTGAATAGCCTACAATCTCGTGCCAGAGACCAACAGGTAAACTGTTAAGCTTGACATTACGAATCTAGCTGACTAATGCTACACCTAGCTCATTAGCTCAAAGACCAACACAAGCCGCCGCAATGTTAGCATAGATATTTCCCTGCGCTCACTGTTCACGCCGTGAGCTAAGGTACCGGTAATTGCGTCAACTTATTAACTTGTTTTTCTGTATTACATTGCATTATATGAAGTCTCTAAATAATCAGCATCGCGTTATGGAGATGCTTTGGCGACGTTACGGAAGTACCGATCATAATATCCTCACTACACGCGGGACCAGTGGGCGTTGTCATTACGCAGTGTTTATGTACCCGTCCTTCACCTTGCCTTGATTCCTGATTACTATCATTTATTTAATTCACTGTCCCACAGTAGAAAAGGCAGGAGAAAAGGCATGTATTATGTGTGGGGGCAGGATAGTCTAGTGGTCTAGGTGTTGGTCTCCCCAGCCAGAAGGTCGTGGGTTCAAGCCCCAGAGGTGGCCTACCTGTAAGCATCCTTGAGCAAGATGCCTAAACCCTATCTGCTCCATGTAATAGCATTATGTAACTGTACGTCGCTTTGGATAAAAGCATCTGCTAAATTACTTAATTGTAAATTGTGTGAATAGAATACTATATTTATAGTTAAATCAGCCCTTAATTCAGCATAAAAAATTTACACTATAGCAGCCACACTTAATTATTTATTCTTCTTTCCGATGTTCTCTAAGATGCTCTAATTTTAATTTGTGCTAATACCCTCACAGCCATCGTTTGGTTCTTCTGGAGTAACAAAGCAAACCATAAATCCTAAATCTATAAAGTGTTGATCACAGCCTATAAATATTTTAATTTTAGTGATTTTTTTATTATACTTGCAGTATTCAAAGGGAGCTTCATTTACTTTACTTTCCTTTACATATAGCCTGTACAGTCTTTTACTGTAGATGTCCTTTTTCTATGTCATATTTCATTGAGTTAAATTATGCCTTTTTGTATCTACCTGTGTTCCAAAAGGGTGAGCATGATCACTGTGTAATCATAAAATGATGTGTAAATTGATTTGTACTGATTTGAAAAAATAAAATGGCACGATCCAACTTAACTTGTAATGTAAATGTTTTTTTTGGGCTGGGCTGAAGATGGTAAATTAAGATGTCAGTACAAGCTGTTATGCCTGTAATTGTTTTTATTTAATGTCATTCCTATGGGACTCAAGCTAAGCCAACAAGGGAACATTACACTAGTTTATTGAGTTTGACTTGTTTGTGCAAATTCTGTATACCTTGGTATACCTGGAATTTTTCCCTTTTCTTCGTTATGTTTGGCAGATTTTACACATGGAAGTCAGTTTTGCATATGATTAATTATAGTTGTCAGCAGAGACTTTACTCCTGCACTTATTCAAAGGCTGTATTAAACAACTCGTTAAAAGTATTTGCCCTTAAGAGACTTAAGTATGATGTCACGTTTTTATAATCACATTTCTTGGTTATTTTATCTACAAATCTTTTCCCAAATAGTGTGTACTCTGGATTTCGTCTGGTTTCTATGTGGAAAAGGACTTAGACTCTAAACATATGCCAGTAGCATATTATGTCATATTTATTTTAGCAGTTTACATGGCTATATTATCTTTTAAAAAACTAAACCACCCCTTTTTAGAATAAGTAAGTTGGTTAAAGTACCGCTATTGTAAGGGACATTAAAGTTTTTGTTGTTCATAAATTAAGTCATCTCCTGTAACAAATTCTTATGCTTTATGTTTGTTCTTAGACCAGGCGCATTTTACAAGTTAAACTGTAGATGACAACATTATGAATAAATGTACTAGTAAATCTTCTGCTACTTACTCAGAAGACAATCTGTAAAAGTATTAGTTACAGAATATGTGCATCCATTTTACTGGTACTTTCAACAGGCTCTATTTCAGAAAGTCCATGAATTTTTAGTCTTAGCACAAATCATGGAAAATAAGGGAACTTTGCAGGTAGGGGTTAGTTCTCTGGCATAGTAACAGTTCTCTTCCAATTTAGACAAAGTTATCTCTGCATTTGTTTATAGGTCATTAATACATTTTTTTAAAAGTATTTTACATTTGACCCCCATTTCAGTATGTGTCATACTTTTCCCTGAAATACTTGTGTGCCAGAAAATCTGTTGTGTTAAAAAAACAAAGATTAACCAAGTAGTGTGGTGTTAGTTCGTTTTACTTATCTATCAAATTTGCAACTTTACCACTATGTTGATTACAGTAATCGCTGAAATTATTATGTGATTTGGGTTATGGTATGTCGTTTGTTTTGTCTTTTGCTTTTTCTGAATCAGATAATATGCTGAATTACCTATTTAATTTTTTTTCTTTGTTTAGGAGGACGTGTGATGAAAACTGACCTGCCACATTGTGTAACCTTGCATCATTTGGTCCTTGACTTGATCCGGATGACAAAATGTCAAACTTAAAACTCTCGCAGTTACCTGCTGTGACCAGAAATCCCCCTCCACCAGAGGTGAAGAATCCCAAAAAGCCTGGCCGTTTAACCAATCAGCTTCAATATCTGGACAAGGTAGTGGTAAAAGCCTTATGGAGGCATCAGTTTTCCTGGCCCTTCCGCCAGCCTGTTGATGCAGTAACACTGCATCTTCCTGTGAGTATTAACTTTTTCCTCCATTTACAATTTGTCAACATTCAATGGTGTAAAATTTTATAATTGTTAAAGCAGTAGTGAACTTTTGTTAACCCCCACATGCTGGTGTTCAGGATGGAGACATGTTAGAGTTATGGTATTTGAGAAACATTTAAATAAAGTCAGTGGAAGTTGGGGGGAAAATGTGTTTGTTTTTAATTCATCTTGTACCGAGTGATAACAAGCGATTATGTAATGCTGAACATTGAGGGAAGAAAGTTATAAAGTCATGGGTGTAACGAAAGTTTAGTATCTTTAGGATGTTGTCTTGATCCTTTTTTTTTATGATGGAAATGTTACTATTTTAGTTGATTTTAATGTGAATTTAGGGATGCAGAGGAGCTGTTAAAAATAAAATGTATCTTTCATAATTGATTTTTCTGTTTTATTTTTTCTCCTAGGATTATTATACAATTATTACCAATCCTATGGATCTCAGCACCATTAAGAAGCGTCTCGAAAATAATTATTACTGGAAGGCAGTCGAATGTATACAGGACTTCAACGCCATGTTCACTAATTGTTATATTTACAACCGGGTAAGGAGATATGTATTCACTTTATTAGTGACACATTTGTGGTCTAATGTATACTTGAACCAGGTTTTAAACTTCTATATACAAAATGTATAGGTCTACTTGTATAAATAACAGTTTGGGTGATAAATTTGCTTGACTACCACAAATGCCATTCTGAGCAAAAACCATGCTAATAGTTGATGACCATGAAAGATTCAGTTTGCCATTTGCTATATAATAGCAGAAATATTTATTGCACATTCATTCACAAATATAGTGATATTGCTTATATCAACCGTGGGGGGGGGTGTGTGTGTGTGTGTGTGTGTTTCTTAAATATATTCATAGCTCAGATGCTGTCTTCAGCATACATTTAGATGAAATACTGCCATTTTTTTTATCTCTGCCCACAGCCCGGAGATGACATTGTTGTAATGGGACAAACCTTGGAGAAGCTTTTCTTACAGAAAGTAGCAGAAATGCCAAAGGAAGAGAGTGAAGTCGCCACTAAAGTACCAGTGAAAGGAAAGACAAATGCAGGTATACTGTGCAGGGATCTCACCCAGCAAAGCCGTAAGTATAAGGAACAGTCCTGAACCACTGTTTCACTGCTATTTATAGCTGATTGAGGCAACTCAAAAAGATGAGATTTTAACGCTAATAATTTGTAATAGAACAGGATATGAAAATGTCTTAAGACTTATGTTAACCACAGACTTTATGTGCATAAATTGAACCCCTACAGGGGGAGACAAAGCATTGGAAATCTTGTGAGGGTACACATGTTTTTATGTTTCCATTCTGCTTTCTGCACAGGCCTATTGAAGCCACGACCCCACTCTCCAGTGTCAGAAGTGGTTCTGCAACATACAGTGACTGTCATACCTCCTAATGTGGTTCACTCTATTCCACCTGCACAGCTGTCTACACAAAATGAATCCAAGGTTGGATGTTTAGTTGGTCTGTCCTACTTACACCCGTACACTCAACATTCTATTAAGTCCTGAATCTCTGTTCTTGATTATACTCGTAAAACAGATCTAATAAGAACATAATTATTGCTAGTGTTTGCTTACAAAGAGCCAAATTCGTTTACACAGGTAAAAAAGGGCATTAAGCGAAAAGCGGACACTACAACTTCACACACCCAGGCGGTCACCAGCACTGAGGTGTCTCCGTGTATGGAGCAGTCGACACCTTGTAAGCTGTTCTCGAGGCGTGGGAGTGGACGGCCCATTAAACCACCCAAGAAGGACTTGCCAGACTCTCCCCATGTGGGCAAAAGGAAAAGACTTTCTGAGCAGCTCAAATATTGTAGTCTCATCCTCAAGGAGATGTTTTCAAAGAGGCACTCTGCATACGCATGGCCCTTCTACACCCCTGTTGACGTAGAGGGCCTTAGTTTGCATGACTACCATGACATTATCAAGCAGCCAATGGATTTAAGCACCATCAAGGTGAAATAATAACTGTCAAATTCAATAATTATTTCACACTGCCCTTGATACAAATCAATATGACAATTCTAGAGTTTTATTTAAATAACATGATGTTTTTGAAGACTTGTGTTTTAACCATTTCCTCAAAGAAAAAAATGGATTTTCGGGAGTATGTCAGTGTCCATGAATTCGCTGCTGATGTTAGATTGATGTTCTCCAACTGCTACAAATACAATCCACCTGGCCATGAAGTGGTCATTATGGCAAGGAAATTGCAGGTAGAGTTTGCTATATTCTGTACTTTCTAATATGTAAACAAATAAATACAATTTATGTATTTTTTTAAATGTGCCCCCTTAGGATGTATTTGAGGCCCGGTATTCGAAGATTCCAGAGGAGCCAGAGAGGTCCTCCATACCTTGCACCAGCAAAGGAGATGAAGCTGAACAACCTTCAAGTGCATCGAGTAGTGACAGCAAAAGCTCGTCTGAGTCCGAGAGCTTTTCAGATTCAGATGTGGAGCAGAGGGCCCTGCAGCTGGCCAATCTAGAAGTAACGGTTAGTCTGTGCCTTTTACAGAAAATTCCATTTCATTGCATCTGGCTATATTGTCTCATCTGCCTAATGGCTTGCCTTTTTTAGTTGAAAAAGGTTCACGATCAACTGCAGAGACTCACGCATGCTCCTCTGAAATCAAAGAAGAAAGCAAAATCTAAGAAGGATATGAGACCCAAAGAAAAGGAAATCCTAAAGCATGAACCCTCAAAGAGCAAATTTAAATTGCAGAAAACTGCCACCAACACAGGAACCATTTTGTAAGTGACCGCTATTATGGGTTTGACTGTAAGTTGTACTAAGACCTGTATATTTCTTTCAACTGTTGCCAAGGATGGAGTGACCTTTTTGTATAACTTTACATCTGTAGGCATGCTAAGAAGGCAAATATTCCAGTCCTCTCTGAATCTGAAGATGACAAATCTGAAGTGGATGAAGCAATACCCATGTCCTACCAAGAGAAGAGGCAGTTGAGTTTGGACATTAACAAGATGCCTGCTTGCAAACTGTCCCAGATAGTGAGGATTATTCAGGAAAGGGAACCTTGTTTGCCGAACTCCAAGCAACAGGATGTAGAAATTGACTTTGAAGTGTTGAAGACTTCCACTCTAAGGGCTCTGCAAAGGTTCGTCATGACCTGTCTCAGGAAACGTCCCAAAAGTGCTATCCGTAAGTACAGTCAAATGCTCCCACCCAGTTGATCAATAGGTCTTGTCTTTTTTTAGAAGGATGATAGGATTTCTATATTTTAGCCAAATTCCTCCCCACTCTCCCACAGAGGAAATGCCGGCAAAACCGAAAGGACCACCGCAGAGTGGAAAAGCGCACAGTGCTAGTTGTCATGTGATTAGTAAAGAACAGAACTCAAAGGCGAACAAGTTGGCAGGTAATAATTAACTTTCAATTGTTGCCATTGTACCAAGATGAGCTGCTAATTTCCCCTCTGTGTGTAACAGGAGAGCCCTTGGCTTCTCAGGACCGCCTCAGTTACAGCAGCAGTTCCTCTTCCGCCTCATCCACCACCAGCAGCAGTTCTAGTACTAGCACTTCTAGCAGTGATTCTGAATCAGGTTAGGTTCTGCCCTCACTAACCCCATTCCAACCCTGTTCAAATAAAGTGAAGATAAGCTATGGCTAACTCCCAAATGGACACGCACTTTTTAACTTGCTGCCATACCAAATACAATTTTACTAAACTGGCTTTTGTTTTGCATGTACACCGGGTGTTTTGGGTATTTCATGCACATACTGTATATATTTTTTATTTTTATATTTTTATCATATTGTATTTTTTCTTTTAAAATGTTGAATATTAAGGAAATATATTTATAAAAATAAGTACCAGGGAACGGCCTAAATAAGCATTAGCGCTTATTTGTTAGCACAATTTTGCTTAACGTAATTTTAATGCATCTTCATTCAGTCATAATACCGTAGTCAAATTTTTACTTTCGCTGTGTACACATTGTTTGCTATTTCTTGGTTAATTTTTTGCTGTTCACCAAAAACAAAGTTCTGTTGTATTTAAGTCTAGTTAAGTGTATTGGAGTGTTATTTTCATTTGTCTATAATGCCTGATGAACACTACAGTAGTTGTGGTTATTTGTTTGGTAACTGCAGAACCTAGCAATGTTTAGTTAGTTCCATCACTAGATTTACAATTATTTTAAATATATGAAGGGCCAACCTTCTACTGTTTTAACACGTTCAAATAAAATAACAAGCGGGACAGAGTTTTTACACTTTTAAATATTTAAGTTGCAGTCTCATTTTTATTTCTCTTTACATGTCATGTAATTCTGTTACTTTCTGTTACCACTTTCATAACTTGTTGTATTTTGGCACATTGCTATGGCATGATAATCATTGTCATTATCATAATGTCATATTTTTATAACCATTAACTGGCTCAGTAGTACTACTGCATGTTTTTCAGCACTGAAATTGAAGAAAAGTAAGGCCATTTGCCAGAAGAATAAAACTAAGGTAAATGCATGCACAACAGCGGTGATCAACACGGATGTCCAGGTTTCACCGAAGTGTAAGATTGTAATTTCTCTATCAAGTCAAAGGTGAAACATGCTGCCCATAGAATGCAGGTATTGGAGACAAACAATCTGATAAATGCCTCAGTCAAGACGCATAAGCCTCCTGCTGCCTTGAAATGCCCGATGGCAGAGTCTCAAAGCTGGTCTACACACTGTGATGAGCTGATTCCATCACCTCCAGGTAAAACTATCTTGAAGAACTGAGGACATTTCAGTTTTTAAAGATGCTATCTGTAACTTGTCATCTAAATTTTCTCTACACATTTTTGGATCATGCCATGATACAAATTGCACATGCTGGTATTTATAAAAAGAAATCCATCTGTTGTCACCATTTGTGGTGTTCTCTTACTGAGTGTTATCAGATTAGATCTATCGAGAACAGATCTCGGTCTCATAGGTCAACAAATGCATCACTTCCGAGTGCTCATTTCCATCACTTCTCTTCTGTAGAAAGCGATTCTAGATGAGGTAAAAGTGTCAGCCTGTATTCCTCACTCCATGAATGAAATAGCTATTTAACCAAACAATTGTGGCTTAGGAACAGGAAGTTCCTGTTTTATTCTCTGCAGACCAAAGAAATATGTGACATGTTTGTGAAGGGTAGGGAACTTTGCCTCATTCTGCCTTTTCTCTAGAGATACCTATAAATAAGACCATCTGTATTCTGCCTTATCCCCTTATTGTATCCTAGCCTTCCACCAGCTTGAGCAACCTTCGAGACCTTGTGCCTCAACACCACTACCTTCCAAACACAGCCTGACCGTTGGTCAGCTTTGTCATCCCCTTAAACAGAATCCCCTCCTTGAGAATTGTGGCATCTTATCGCTCTTATCATGCACTGCAACTGAATCTACCTCGACATCGCCCCGTTCCCCTAAGTCCCACCCCCATTTGATTACTTCACCAGAAAGCCAAATAGAGGAAGCCAACTTTGGCCCCCTATCAGTCAGTCCTCAGGAAGGTAAGGGAACAAGTCAAAGTAAGAAGTCGCCGTTTCCCCAACAGCTTATAGCATGCCATTGCCATCGTGTTCAACCCCCTGCTGCTTCTTTCCATTGGCTCTGGTCTTTTGATCGCTGTGCAACCCCACCATCACTATAGCTCTGCCTGCATCTGTGTCATGACCTTTGTCATTAAAATACTGGTTTGGTTTTTAAACTTGAATATGTATCGCCTTCATATTTTTTTGTTAGACCTGTCTGCACTTTTATCTCCCCTGACTTCACCGGGAATGTTACTGGACACGGCTACCACTGCACTCGAGGTACCTAATGTCCAAATTAGAAGTGAAATGTATGGCTTTGTCATTTCAGAAAGGATTATCTTTGCCCAGTGAATCTAGAAAGTTCCCCTTTGCCGTATTATGAGCTATGCATTTTCAGTGAGTTAAGTGAACACATTTTTATTTGAGCTAGAAAAAGTTGAGTTGTCTGGTACTCTGCCTGTGAGTTTGGTGATACTTTGTAACAACTATCCTTAGGTGATATTGTATGGCAATGAGTCATTAATTGAGATATGGCTGCTGTTCCTAATGAATATTGATGAATGTTAAATCGAAATCTCACTTTGCAGCATTGCCCTCTGTTGTCACCTCTGCAAGACAGCCCATTTAAGTCCTTGGATGAAATTAGATCTGGTAAGTTACTGTGCCTTGAATTTTGAGAGATATTTTGGTCGGCACCTTTACACTGACCTTACATTTATGTCAGTCGCCCTAGACGCCAGGCCCTCTGAGGGTGTGCTAGACAGTCGGGCAGACAGCTTGTGCCACACCAGCGCAGCTAATAAATCACTTCAAGATGGAAAACCCCATTTACCCAAAAAGGTTGGCTTGTTAAGATGATTGTTTTATGTGAAGTTCATTCTGATGTACCACAAATATACCCACAGTTAGCTTTTCTAATCTATTCATGCTTTATTCTGCTTTAACAGGAGATTGTCCTGAAAAATGCAGAGTCTTGGGCCAGTCTGATAAAGAAGACCACAATGTGCTCCAGTATTAAGTCCTCAAAAGAGAGCTTTCAGCAGTTCCGTAAGGTTGCTATGGAAAAGGAGGAACGTGACAAGGCACTCAAAAAGACACAAACGTTGTCCAATAAGGAACCAGGGGCTCCTGAAAAGATCAGGTATGGATAGATTGACCGACATGTGTCCTAAATTCACATTTGACAATTCAAACATAATCTAGAAATGCAAGTCTTCTTTCAGTCTACCAGGCCAACACAAAGCAGAAAATGAAGCTCAAGCTGGTAAACAGGATTCTGTTTCATCAGACGTCCTCTGTACAGAGGCCATCTTAGATTCCCCCAAACAAATGGACCTTCAAAGATCCAATGTCATGCCCTCACAACCTGTCGAGGCACAGCTGCCGCTGGATAGTGACCGAGAGATGGCACGTCAAAAAGAACAAGAACGTCGCAAGCGAGAGGCTGTAAGTACCCAAGATCTTGTTCCAGGTGAATTGGCAGTTAAATCAGTAAAAGCGAATCTCCTTTGATTTAATTTTCTCCTTCCAGATGGCTGGTTTTGACATAACTATGCAAAGCGATATCATGGCTATCTTTGAGATGAATCTGGACTGAAGCACAGATCTACTTGGTGTTGCTTACATTTGCTTTAGTATCTTTTACCCTCTCTAGAACTGATCGTGCAGTTACAGGTATTTCTTCCTCTGGCTCACTGACACATTTCAGAGGCCTACATAAAGGGGGGAAGTTTGTGAAAATTGTGTATATACTCTTCAAGAGGTACTGTAAAATTGCCTTAGCATGTAAAAGAACATTAAATAAATGGATCTTCCAGTGAATGGTCACTTTTTGTATTTGATTGTTAATTGTTTGCACTGATGCACTGTTGAACTTGAAGAATAAGTGGGTGACGCACTGCTGTAATTGTAAAGTTGAGTCTAATCATTCATTACCCTACATCAATTTCTGTGTTTATCTCCTCCACTTCAGTCTAAATGGAGACATGTTTACATTATAGTTGCAATTCTATCTCTTTGACTTGAAATGTTTTGTTTTTCTTTGTTATCTGTGTTTATAGTATGGCCATGTAGTTTCTTAAAAATGAAGAGAAATGTATGCACAGACTTAATGTCATATCTGCACATGTCCTGTGAAGATTTCTTTGTTTGCTCTTCTAGATGTTATCTACGAAATTGGATGATTTATTTTGTATTAATGATCCTGTATTTTTGTTAACCATGTGGTGAATTTAATCATTTTGTAAAAGTTTCAGAGGCCGGTCTGAAATTAAAATCCTTCAGTATGTTCATTACAGTTTAAAATGATGTTTATTTATTGTGTTGAATGTAATTGAGAATCAATTTTGATTGGGATAAGTTCACACAGGCATTCTGAGGCTCTGACACTATCAAAAGCACTTTAGTTACATAAAAAAGCCAATAAAGGTCCAGTATATGGCACACCCTACTACACCCTATTCCCTGGCATCTAATCTTTATCTGCTCTCATCTTCTGCTTCAGACTACCCCAGACTGCCAGTTAATAAATTATTGTTTTTGAGTCACTGGTGCTTGGCCCAGACAGACCACCAGCCAAGAGCATTTGGTTTTCGCACCTCACCTGGGGCTTGTGTCCTAAAATTTCTTCTACTGTCTAACACCTACCATTGTAAATCTCCCATGACAGCCAGTTTACAGTCCTATTATTTCCCTATCCCAGCTGGTTTCTAAATTCAATCCCTGGTGTTGGCGTAAAAGCCTATCCACCCTTAACTCCAAGCAACGGTTACGACCTATACGCCCGTATGCACTCGTTTTTCGTTAGGCTCTTCGGACTCTTTCATGTAAGTCAGTACTATAGGCACAACAACAACGACACACGTGCAAATCCTAGCCTAGCAAGGAGGCTTAGTTAAAAACCCAAATCTTATTTTCATGTTACACGTCATAGCACATAATGAATTCGTGTGCCATACAGTTATCCTCTCCACAGACAGCTGCTCTCATTTTAGCTCACTGCGATTTCTAGATTGGTTTTAAATACATATTTTGGATATAACAATGCTGATTATCCAGACCAGTCGATTGGGTGCGCCGATTCGATCCTATAATCGGTTTTACCACTTGAAGGATTAAATAGCCTTTACACAAGTGGCTCGTTACGTGATCTTCTGTCTTGTATTTTGGACTTGCCTTCTCTGGTGAACAACATCCTTCTGCAAAACAATCTTTGCTATCACACGCAAGCGTGCATTCTGACGTGACGCCCCAGCTACCGTTTCCATTCAGCTGTGTATCGGGATCCTCCCTACAGGCAGTCGTGATTAGTCGCTGTTAACAAAGCAACGGGATTGTTACTGTCAAATATTCCAAGGAAAACGGTCCGGTACCATAAAGAAACTCAATAGCTACCGTGATCAGGATTGTTTTCCTGCGGCAATGTAAAGATGGCGAGAGTACTCCACAACTTGATGTTATTTATGATCAGACTTCCGCTTAAAATGAGAGTTTTGGGGTATTGGTCATTGATATACGGCTATTGTGCTCTTTGCACCGCCGTAGCGCTGCTGAAACTTTGGTGGAACATCATTTTAAGGCCGACAACAACCTTCCAATGGAGGATCCGTGAAACTCCCCCAGCTTGCCTAAATGACACGTCCTTGGGAACCCACTGTTATGTTAGAATAAAGGTAAGAGAGCGCCACTTGGTCTTGGAAGTAAATATATCCCCATTGTGTGTGCGCGGGCGCTCTTGCATGTGTTTAGCTGATATATAATATATAATATATATAATCTCATAACACCTTGCCTGAATTGTCGCGTCGTGTAAGCCAAAAAAGGCCTGCTGTTTGTGCAAATAATGTGGAATCGGTGCGTTTGGAGACATTTTCAATGAAAACACGGTGTGCTGCATGTCGTAGCCCACAGTAGCCTATGTCCGGCGCTCAGGTGCTGAAAGAACAGCTCCTCTGTGCAACGTTTGATCACGCACGGTATGTCAGCAATCCGTGCCACTAAGAAAGAATCGCGTTATCTGATGACGATTGTGTAATTAAAATGTCAATGAATATTGATCGGTCTAGTGATTTCACCTTATCGACAGTCAAACATGTATTAGCCACTTAAACTTTTTGGTAGAGCAGTGTATGTAGTTATTATGTAGTCTATTTGTATTTTGTTTGGAATTTGAAACTAATTATTAAAGACGTAGCCTAAATACATGCATTATAAAAAAATCAATAGCCATATTGTTCTTCTCTTTGACACTTTTTCACAACTACTTATTGACTACTACTATAATTGTACTAATGAAATTACAGTTGCTTTAAATTAGATAACAATAATTGTTCTGCTTTCTACTCAGGAGTCTGGCCTTAGATTTCACTATGTTGCTGCTGGAGAGAGAGGAAAGCCACTTATGCTGTTTTTACATGGCTTCCCAGAATTCTGGTAGGTTAATAAAGGAGAAGTAACTGGGGGTTGTCAATGTAAATGTAAATGTTGTAAAAAATGGCACTGTATTCTCTTCCTCAGGTTTTCTTGGCGCTACCAGCTGCGCGAGTTTAAGAGTGAATTCCGTGTGGTAGCCATTGACATGAGGGGATATGGGGAGTCCGACTTGCCCCTCAACACAGAAAGTTATCGCTTTGAGTACCTGGTTACTGACATCAAGGACATTGTGGAGTACTTAGGTAAGGGAACGTAAAAAACAACTTTTATCGCCGTGCCACTTAAAAAGCTGTACAACCAAATCTGAACTCCCTGCTTGGAGAGGACACCTCCGTTGACAATGTCCTGTATCACATCACACAAACATCCTGTGAGTCATAAGTACCACTGAACACGAGAGATTGTTAGATACAGAGCCCAAAGGCTGATGACATGTTCGCACTAATAAAAGTCTCTGACCTTGCACACAAGTGTTTTTTGATTGTAATTCAACCGTCATATTTTATTTTTCATTTTACTAGGCAGGTTGTCTAGCATATCTTAAATTTCATGAAAACTGTAAGGTCTCAAATTTTGATTATATTCCACAATTTCTAGCCTAATAATGACACAAAGTTCAGCATCATGATCTGACGAGTTCTGCATTCTGTTTGGCTCTGCTAAACAATCTTAATATATTCCATAGATTATGTTCTTGCCCAGTTAGAAAATAACCGAGCCAATCAGCTCCCAGTTCAGTGGACTAATTCTTTTGATGGCAACAACAGGAATAAAATACTAACATACAACCTTCTTGTTTTCAAAAAGTGTCTTAGAATCCATCTTCTAAAGAGAGATTTGAGCATGCTAAATTCCCCCTGCTAAATTACTTAATATCTAGTGTGTAAATGTGTGCTACTGGGCTTGTAGGGAGATTGCTTTGTGGCAACTGGAGGGCTAATGTGATCAGAGGCCCTCAGACAAATATCCTGACCTTGATCTCCATTCCAGTTTGTCATGAATGACATTCATGTGATTGGTGATGATGTCTACTGGGAGAGAGGGCAGACACTGAGAAGCATACTAGTTTCCAAGCATTGATGTGGATGCTGATAATCAGTCTTTAGCTAATGCGATTCAGATATGTCTTCAATGGCATGCTCGAAAGAAGCTCAGCTCCCTCTTCCACATTAAATACAATACTCAATTGTGCTATAGCGCCCTCAGGAACCCCAATTTCTGCCTTGTTCGCTGTTGTTAGAAACACAAGACATAATAAATGTGGGAGGCGGTAGGGGTAGGGGCTGAGAATGGTGTGGGCCAGGAGCTTTGTTGGGGGAGGAGTAGAGAAGAATGCTGGTTTCAGCCACAAGGTCAATTCTTAACAGAAATTGAGGAGTGTACATTTGTCTAACACGCATCTCATTTCCTTCCAAGGGTACAACAGATGTTGTCTGGTGGGCCACGACTGGGGTGGGACCATAGCGTGGCTGTTTGCCATCCACTACCCAGAGATGGTGACCAAGCTCATTGTCCTGAACTGTCCCCATCCATCTGTGTTCACAGGTACGTCATCCTCAATCACAGTGCCGCCGCTTCAGGCTAACGCTAGTTAGTGAGTGTCATGTAAAAGAAAACCAATTTTCTCCATCATAATTAGCTCTGCTTTGGCTCCCCGGGTTATTACCATAATTACTGTCATTAATTAGGAAGTATAACGTAGACTCCGTGCTAGCATCCGTCTGGCAATTTGAGTCTTTCCTTAAAGGGGAAGATAGTAGGGAATTAGCAGAGGCTAATTTAGCTATTCCAGTGTCACATTCAAGCCGATATGACACTGGGATAGCTGATTGATGAGCTGGCCGAGATATAAATGTGAGGCAGACTTTACACACAAAAAACCCACTCGCATTTCAGTAGCGTTTAACTGCCTCTTCTCTCTTCTTGTTTGTGTTTTCTGCTGCGTGCTCACCGGTCCTCTCCAGACTATGCCTTGCGTCACCCCAGCCAGCTGCTGAAATCCAGTCATTATTTTTTCTTCCAGCTGCCCCGCTTCCCCGAGCTCATGCTCTCCATCAGCGATTTCAAGGTGGTCTGTTACGCATGGGCTTGAATGAATTTCAAGGTCAAAGTTGTCTACTGTGTGTGTATGTGAACCTATGTGTGACTGTAATTGTGGGCATGGGTGTTTAGGTATTCATGCCATTGATTTACATATAGGGCAGCTATTTGCTGCCATTATCAATGAATACGAAGAAGAATAATGCACGTTACATTACTGTAGCACGTCACAAAACGCACTCCCCACCGTCGGGATGGTTGACGTGCTACGCGTCCGCTCACACAGGTAATCAGTCTGTAGCAAAGAAATCCCAGGACTTCAACACGGCCTGGTATTTATACTAGCCATAGCGATAGGATAAAAGCAGGTCTTGTCGTAGCCTGTGCTCGTGCTGCCAGCTTCTCTCCTGGCGTTCCTCGAGCACTGTGTGTCTGGCCTGCTTGTATAGGGAGACAGGTGATTTGGGTGATTCTAAACACCTGCTCCCAATCCCCGGGAGCCCCGTGAACCACACCCCCTCACAGTCCCTCCACAATTACAAACTGCCGTCATCATGCAAATTCCTTTTTTCTGTCAATAATGGTTTATTTGAAATTGTTTTACATTTTTTATTTGCTAATTTTAGGTTCTGACATTTGTAGAAAATTCTTTTGATATAGCAGCGAAACAAACAGTCATGTCTGCGGAAAGTCACCTCTGTTGCCAAGCAACAAATGTAAATGATCTTATACATTCACTTGCTATATGCAAGATTTTCCTTTTGGTGTTCTGGTGCATTTGGGTGTAGCTATATATCATATAGAAGAGCGTAAATTAGCCAAATAGCTCACTCAAGTCAAGGTCACCTTCTATGTGTTAAGCACTTGATCTGACCCTGATTTATAGTGACAGTGACTTTGCATCTTGCCTTTATGAGTCTTCTAGATCAAATGGTACCAGTTTCACACACTTACCCAACATATTGTGCTGTCTGTGCTGCAGGCTCTGAAGGGGTTATTTACAAGTCGAAGCACAGGGATTGGGAGGAAAGGCCGATGGCTCACTGCAGAGGACTTGGAGGCCTATTTGCATGCTCTGTCACAACCGGGAGCCCTGACTGGTGCCCTGAACTATTACAGGAATGTGTTCAGGTTAGTGAATGTTTACACAGGGCATGGATTAGAGTTTCGTGTTTAAGATTGCTTGCTATGAGATTGCTTGAATGTCATAAAGGATAGTCAAACACAATAAAGGTTACTTTAAATGGCTGTAGAAATGAAACAATGGACTACCTATAATTTGCGTGTTTTTGGTGCATTTTACTCTGAACTCCTGGAGAGTGAAACAATATGAATGTGCTATTTCCAATGAAATGCCCAAACATTTGTGTTTAAGATACGCTCATTAATTGTCTTATAGCGCCAAGAGAAACACAAATCTGGACACAAATCGTTTAGTGAACCTTTAGTGTACACAGTAGCACCCTCTTCTGATATAGAGGAAGATGATATAGAGGTCCCAGTAGTATGAGATAATCCTGTTGACTGAAGAATAATACAAACCTGAAGTTCACAGATGCATTACAGTGTGGTGCACGTGAACTCAGTATGCATGAGTTCACCATCTGCTCCTAACTTAAGCAATATTCCCAGAACAGCTTGTTTCTGTGAACATTTCATTTCACCTCACTCTTAAATAAGTCTCTCCACAAGCTTTCTAGGCAACAGTAACGCAACATAAATTGCACAATGCGTTATTGTACAACTTCCGGACTCGTTTGTCTTTGTGTGTGTGGTTTTTTGTTGTGCAATTAAGGTATTCAATTTGTGTTAATGTTATTTATTTATTTACCCCATCCCCACTTGCACACAGCTTCCTTCCTCTGATCCAAAATGAAGTCAGGTCTCCTGTTCTACTGCTCTGGGGCGAGAGGGATGCTTTTCTGGAGCAGGAAATGGCTGAAGCGTGTCGCTTGTACATCAGGAACCATTTCCGTCTCAACATCATCTCCGGGGCTAGCCACTGGCTGCAGCAGGACCAGCCCGATATCGTCAACACCCTCATATGGACCTTCCTCAAAGAAGGAGATGGACACAAAAGCTACAGGAACTAAATCTATACACTGAGGCCTCTTCCACCCACCAACCACATACCCTGGCTGGAAGCCTGGAATATGCCTGTGATATCAACCAACATAGTGATAATGCAATCATTTTAGATCTTATACATTTCAAATATTTTTTTAAAGATTTAAACGGTAAGCGAGCGAACAAAGCACACTTCACTGGCGGGGACACTGAGTCGTAGTACCTTTGACACATTTTCAAGACGTTTTTTGCACATGACATTCGCCTTAAAGTGTGTTGGTGACAATATTTCAAGTATGTGGCAAAATCTCTTCTCTCAGTCTGTGATTTGTATTGTGTGGTGCCTTTGAACTTGCGAGGTAATGTTTTGCAATGTTAGAGATGGCATGTCCTGGAATACTAGGATGTGGCATTGTCTGCTATACTTATGTGTGTCACTGGATTGCTCAGCTATTCATTGGGCACTATATTTTGGGAGTACTATTTTTCCCACTCCTTTTATCAGGTAGTGTTGTCTAAAGGATGTTTCTTTTTCTATTTATTTTTTTTCCTCAAAAATATTTGCTCAAATATAGAGAATGTTGTTATCTTGATCTTCCTGTATAGAAAAACAGTGACGGCTAAATATTGTACTTTTTGTATCTCTTGCTACACACTGCATTTTGAATTTCACTGAGCCAGGTCTGCACCATTTGATTTTATAAATAGAAATAAATGACTGTGAATATTTAAGTTAAGATGCTGCTTCAGAATCTCTCTTCTTGATGTCCCCTCCATAAGTGATTTTAATGCTAGTGTTGAAAGGTAAAAAAATTTACACACCACGATTGTGTTACAGCGTCCCCAGAACTCCACATTTCCTCCCCAGCTCACTGTTTATGTTTTACACTGTAAGGGGAGAGGCAGAGACGCATGCAAACCATTTTTCTAACAGGCTTCAAAGAGTAATTCCAGACTTTTAAGGTAGGCAATAAACATTGTGTACTTTCCCTTAGGACAAGCAGTGTTTTTATTTCACTGGAGGTTTGAATGTGGGATTGAACTTTCTTGCATTTTTTTAGCAATACTGCAAAGTATTAATTTCATGAAATAGGACAAAATGTAGCCAGCACAGGAGAAAACAAATAACTGCATTGCAACACAACCTAGCACAGCGGCCATGATTTATGACTACCCATCATTAGACAGAGCATGACACTGACGGGTTTTAATGCTGTGCTTGCACACAGCACAAACAAACAGCACACACACACAGGTCATATGGGTAAACTCACATACCCTGCACAAGCACATACCACTACCAAGATCTGGTCATTTTCCTTCTTTTGAGTTCCTCAAAAATAAAGGACATTAAGTGCAAACACAATGTTCTTATTAGGGTTGCAACCAATATCAATCTGTCGATTATTTCTTAGACAAATCTGTGATTACTTTAGAAATGGCAGTAAAATACGGTAATAAGGCACAAACTCTAAAATTTACTTTTTTATCATAATAAATTGTCTTAACTTGTTTTGAGACATTAAGTCGGTAAAGATTCTAATGAATGATGAAACCAATATTAGGAAAGTAAAATATGAGCAGACTTGAACAGGCAATGTGAATAGCTCCTAGGAGAGATATGGAGGGAAAGGGTGTACGGTGTAATTATTTATATTGTTAAATTCTTGTTCATTTTGGGACCATCTGCCATTATTTCTTGTATTTATTTAATTAAGACTATCTTTAATTCTATTTCTGGAGAATTCGGCAGGTGCATTATGGGTAGTCTACAGCAGTAGCCTATAGCGTATCAAGCTGTAGGTACATTGGTTCGGCACTTGTGCCGTAATGTGCTATGATTGTGCTTTCAAAATGAATTTTGTCGAATGTTTGATGTTACATTTATTTTTATTATGTTATATTAGTTTTATTAATATTGCAGAATCATTGTATTTATTCTGTAGAACTTTGGATTCAATTAATTAGCAGTTTTACAGATTTTCCAGAAGGTGGGAGTAGAACTACATGTATTGTTTTGATTTCTAGGCATGAATGCATTTGAATAAAGATCAATGTTAAGGTTTAAGAAATGTCGATTATTTGATATATTAAAGGTAATGACCTAACTGTAATTCATTTAATTTACATAAAATAGCTAGGGTTTACACTGCGGCCTACAGCCGAATAGGCCTACCATATGCAAGAGCCAAATCCTCCCACAGCACGCTAATAATGATCCCATTCAGGAATAAACACTCATAGTTGACCGATTTTTCTGTTAGTACATTTTCAGAATAAATATTTTACATTTTACAGGTTCAAGATCAGGAAATACTTAAAATGTTCAATTTAAACAGTGTTCTATAAGAATAAAAAAAGGTGTATTAGAAAAAATCATTCCTATTTTTTGTTTTCTTTCTATAGCTACTTGAAATGTAGGCCTACCCGTAATTCTGGAAAAAAAAATTGAGAGACCGCTGTATCAGTTTCTCTGGTTTACTAGACTATTTATACAATTGTATTTATATTTAATATATATTTTTTGAATTGCAATGGTCTCCTAATTTTTCCATAGGTTAAGGCAAGCTTTTAACGGACCTATATTAGAGATTGTGTATCAGATGTGGATGTAATGGACTAATTACATCCACTAACTAATAGGCCCTACCTACAAAGTCTTTCCCTGTAGCCTACAAAGTCTTTCCCTGTAGCCTACAAAGTCTGTATAAAAGGAACTATTTACAGTACTATTTTAACCACTAGGTGGCGGCAATGTTAAGAAACTGCCCTCTGGTAGTTTCTCGCTATACACACCTGTTTACATCAAGTTCAGTCAAGGGGCTCGGTAGTGTTTATGGAATGTATTCAGCTTCTTATTTGAAAAATATTATTTATAAAGCAAAGTGACAGATGTAACAATAACCTATTAAGCCTACCTGCTGCATGAACCTATAATTTCAAACAACACGTGTTGAGATGCCTCAAGTTTGAAATGGTAGGCCTTTAGACAGTAGAGGCATTAGGCTTTGCATAAAAACGTGAGGCTACATAACATGTGACTGTTCTGTGGCTGGATACAGTATTTTCTTTAGTGCTCTAATAGATACATAAAAAATGGTTTTGAAGGCTTCTGGTTTTGAAGCTCAGATGTCACTCCCACACCTAAATGCTTAGTGGCTCAAACCGTTCACTGCCCCTCCCCTAACAGCCATGTGCAAGCCCGATTGCGCTACAGACATAAACAGTGATCTGGGGAGGACATGTTTGGGTGCTGGTATAACACAATCGAGGATTGTACCTTTAAGGAAAAAACGTCAATGACATTAGGCTTGCAGCAACAGCTCACTCACCCAATAAATTATTCAGACTCCAGTGGCACTGAATTTAGACAGAGGCAGAGGAGAGTGGGAAGGTTGGACAGACCTCCACACACCGCCATGGCTCACCTCCATGGTGTGTGGTCTTGAATAATCAAATCTCATATCCTTCAGATCGCCTAAAATATTAGATTGTAGAGACTTGTGCTCAAATATCAATGCATATACAGGAGAGTAAAACACACACCCTCCGTGTATAAAAAAACATGTGTCTCTTAGTCAAAGTAGGCTATGATGTCGTTCGTTTTGTATGCTATCTGTTGGGATTTGATCATTTGGACAATTTCACTATTTCTTTAAGCTTCTAGGTGTACACTCTTTGTGCGCTACATCTGCAGCAGATTTACGCTTTACCTAGATTGGTTGTTGAAATCTTAATGCTGTTAAATTAAATAAAAATGTCCCAGACAGGACTGGAGCGAACAGAGTGTCCGGCAGGAGAAGGCGGCGAGCAGGAACAGATAGGGGCGAGGCGGAGTGAGCAACCTGGAGAGGGTGCACTAACAATAGCGTGTCAGGACAGATCTGGTCTGTGCAAGCGGCAAGGTCACAAAATGAAACACGATTGCATTGTGTTTCACTCAGGTAACCTGAGCACAGCCAACACTGTCCCAGCTTGAGAGCTTCTACTGAGCAGGTACATACACCGTGTCTGTTCTAGCCCCTCTCTGCCCTTCGCCGTGATAAACGAGTGGGTGGTCCCCACTAGAAGTGCATGGGGACCCCCACCGTTGTGTCTGTTACAGATAACGTCCCATATGTATACGCTATAAAACATTTGACATGAAATTACAATTGAAATTACTTTGACGACAGAAATAAATAGTAGGCTACTTTCACTTACTTAAATAATGGATAAAGTGATCAACAGTGATTACCGAAGTAGCCGATACGGTTTGGGATCCCTGATTGGTTGATTATTATATATTACTGTTATTATTATTATTATTATGATATGCGAATTTGTATTATTGTTTTAATAGGTTTAGTAACATGTAGGCTAATAATAATATTAATAATAAATAAAAATAAAAATGTTTATTGTATCTGTACAAAAAAAGTGTATTAGGCTACATGATACTTTCTGCATTGTGTACTTTATCAATATACTGCTGTTTCTGTAGGCTAGTTAAGTTAAAGCCTCTCCAAGAAACAATAAGTGCTTTGTTGAATAACTACTAAATAATATCATGGTACAGAGTCCTGTTGTGTCTGCTCGCAGCATGATATCACAGGGTTGACCTACTAAACCTGGATTCTCAACAAATGTGTGCTTGTATTGCCCATTGAATAAATGTGGGATAACTTAACCCCTGGCAAAAAATAAATACATCTTGTGCTGTTATTTTTCAATACAATTCATATCATGTTAATTCTGGTTTACAAAAGAGGCTTTTGTATGAGTTAGGCTACTGTAGTCTTATATCGACCACCAGGGATACTAATCTCTCTCTCTATCTCTCTCTCTCTCCCTCTCTCACTGGCTTTCCCACAACCCTACCCCTCCCCTTGACTCTCTCTCTCTCTCTCTCTCTCTCTTTCTCTCTCTCTCTCTCTCTCTCTCTTTCGCACTACTGCATTGATGCTGTTACCTCCCTCAATGATGATGTCACCGGTTCAGTCGGGCTCAGCATCCTTGCCGAAAGCTGGGAAGAGAAGACAGAGCCATTTTGGACGTTAAGTGTGTCCAAGGCGCAACCAATTTCTGACTACCAGCTACCCTGTTGTCAAATAAAGCAAGGCACAGGACACTGCGTGTCGATTTCGGATCCAGTCGTCCATCTTAATGGATGGGAGAGTGGGAAGGAGAGAGCGTCTAACCCGGAGGAGAGAGAGCTGAGGACGAGACGAGGTGGAAAGTGGGTGTCCCGAAAAAAGACGAACATTATCGAACATTATCATCATTACAGAGGTAGGATTCCTCTTTTTCCATTCTCCTGTAATGCAGCTTTAATGAGTCCGTATTTATTTACCTAGTGTTGAATCTCCTGGGATGGGATTGGCTTAGGGTGCGGCCATTGAAGACACTGGCAACGTTTTAACATCTAGAACAGCGGTACAATAAAAATGACAATAGCTCTAATTTGTTCATAAGAACATTATCTATCATATTATGCTTATAGTTTTGGGAAAACGTGTTTTAAATTGTTCCTGGGCAGGAATTCATGAGTAGCTACATGCTTTGTCATTGATCGGTTGATAGGTATGACAGACGTGATGAGTACCTTACATATCAAAACATGTAATTCTTTGTGATGCAAAGAAAAGTAGTGTGTCGTCAAACTGTGCGCAGGCCTACAATAGCACATCAGCATTTTCCTTTCATATTATATTACGCTTTGTCACCTGCAAAATGGTGGCCGCCCAGTTGTGTCCTTATCAGCTAGTAGGTCTAAGATCAGCTTCATTGGACCTTGGTTATTTCACAAATATCCACATTATTCAATGAATGTGGATATTACAGTACACACGCAAATCCTTGTTATAACTGACACTAGGTTATATGATGGTATAGCCATTGTAATAGCCTGCCACAAATAACCACATATACATTATTCAATGAATATTACAGTGCACACGTTAATCCTTGGTATAACTGACACTAGGTTATATGATGGCATAGCCATATAAAATATTATTGGTGACCAAATAATCCTTGGAAATGCAATTAGCCCTGCTTGCTGTTTATGTCCAAGGGGAAGTGGAGAGGGGAGTGGGAAGCTTTTAAAAGCCCCCTCCCATCTAAGCACCATGGCATAAGCTAGTCATAATCAAATATGACAAAATTCACAGATCAATATCGCATGCCTTTGTAGCAGGATATTGCCCCTGCATCCATTTAAAGCCTAATTTTTATAAAGAAATGTAGCCTGCATAGCTACAGCTACAGGGTGTAACTGTAATGTATTGTTTACTGAATCCGACATGAGTAAAGTCACATAATGTCAACAACATTTCATCCCCACACTAAATCTGTCCAGTGTGTAACAGGCAGCTGTGTGACAAAGCAGTTTCTTTTTGCGCCTTATAATAATTATAAACCCTTAAATAATGGGAAAAACACAAAGATGACGCATTGAATTTTGCTGATTAGCCTATATTGATTAGCGATGCTGAGTCACAGTTATTCCTGTTATCCTCAAAATACCTCCATTAAAACTCCATAGTAGATCCCGATCGATATATCGGAGGGCCGATATTGGCACATCACAGATGTATCCATATTAGTGTATATTATGGCCGATATATTGACATAAATAACAGTTTAAAAGACGCATCATGCATCTTACCATTAGATAACTGGCGGTTTTGTTGAGGCCTAATCAAATTCTTAGTCACAACTTCTTTTCAATGGTCACCATGGCAACACAGATGTCCTCATCAATCATCATCTTCAGTCAGAATTAAATACACAACAGGGCTTAGCACTTTTGAGATTCTTTGTTTGTTTGTATTGTAATAATACAATATAATAACATCGGTAGCAGATATACAGTATCTTTTTATCAGATATATTTACTGCAACCATCAACATCGGTATCAGGCCCAAAAATATAATATTGGTCAGTCGGGCTCTATTCTATGGTGATTATTATCATTATTAGTGGTGACATATTATTAGTCATATACTGTACTTTATGAGTATGATCAGTGAACACCACCTCTTGTAATAGACCTTCTGGAGCTGAGGCCAGCTTCTGTGTGTGGCGAGAACATTGTAATAGCCTGACATTTAGCTGTGACTGCACTTTCTTTGTCACCGCTATAGCCTGGTTATCCATCTGCCCCGGCTGTAGCTGACCATGCGTGCTCTTTTCATGCTATGGCCTTGCCGCCCTTATTGCACTCACCACCCCAACCAGGGGGAACAAAAGCCAAGCAAAATTTAACAAATTATCTTTTACAGTGGGTGTACAGTAAGCATAGGCTCTCCAAGGTAGTGCAATATAATAATAAATAATAATAATAACACAAAGGGCGCTGTGACATAGGAATGGATAGAACTTTATTCATCCTGAAGGTAAAATATATTTACACTGTAAAAATTGTAGTCGAGTAGAATAAATGTGTGATTTTATTTCAGCTGAAAATAACAACATTAAAGCAAGTTAAAGGTACACCGCCCTAAGTTTCTACACCAACTCGTTGTTGTTTGAAACAGAGCTATCCAAGTGTGGTTGGCTGCAAGGGAAGGATTAGAGAATGGTGTGAGCCTACAAAAACTGTAGGGGGAGGAGTAGAGAACAGTTCAATCCACTCCCCACTCTATGAGTTTCAAACCTAAACAAAAAGATTTTAAGTAAAGCTGGTTTCAACCACAAGGACAATTCCTTACACAATTTGGTGAGTGTACTTTTAAGATGAACTCCGAATAGCTTTTTACAGTGTGTTAGTGTAAGATAAACAGAGCATACGAATACCATTCATTAGAATTGCCTTTCTCTCTCTCCTTCTATAGATCGCTCGCCACCAGGCCCTGTATCTGGACATACAAGTGGGCACCACAAGGTGCTAGGAAGCCGGTGTCATGGCAGGGGCCTCTGTGAAAGTGGCGGTGCGTGTCCGCCCCTTTAACTCACGGGAGATCGGAAAAGAAAGCAAATGTATCATTCAGATGTCGGGCAACACCACCAGTAAGTACTGCCACCACATTTCTTGTAATATATATAAGGTTCTAACCAGACTAAAGTTTCCATCAGGAAAATTCAGCCTTGTCTGGGCAGGCAAGGACAGAGAAATACTGTTGTATGTATTAGCGGTTGACTATTAGCATTGCAGTTAGTTTGTGACAAACGAGTAGCCTTGAGCAAGAAGTAGCATATCTAGTAGCAGGTCTAGCTTGCTGTTCTTAAAATGAACTGCTCTTTGATGTCTGTGTAAAGACCATTGAAAAGTAATTTCAATACAATTCAAGACATCAATTAATAGATGTCTTGCACTGTAGAGGTGATGAATTTTAAAGCCATTCCTTGGTGGACCCAAAAAGTAATGTAGGGATTTAGGTAAGTTCATGTCACTACACCAGTTCTTATCTCTCCTCTCTGTTAAAAAGGTTAAATCAGGTTGAATGAATGGCAGGAATGAAAGCCTTGACTTTTAAACTGCAATAGCAGTCTAAAAGTATTTTCTCGAATCGCTGCCTTAGATATGTATAAGTTCATGAATGTAGCTGAACTATTCGCTAAAATGTGGACACACACCAAAACTATGAACTAATTAAATGATTACAGTATGAATATGTTATTGGGATAATTAAGTCCTGACCTCCCTGAAAAAATTTAAATGCAACAAGCAATGCTGTCTTGACATCTCTGTGTGACTAGAACGGCCATAATCACAAATTTGGGCTTGTATTCGTCTTCTGTAGGGTTAGCCGGTCATTTATTAAAGCCTGGTTGATTATTAAAAATCTCCCTGTCATTATTTTAAATCCATGTAAATGGGAAATTGTAACTAAAAACTACAACCCATTAATAGCCATACAACACAGTGAGTTGTTAATAATAGGTCAATGTATAGCAATTTGTTTTTCATTTAATTGCTGTATTTAAATTTTTAGCTTTCATTTTCTAGTTCAGTAATTTCAGTCAGTTCAGTTTCTATAACAGAACAAGAAGCCCAGGAAATGTATTTATATTTTCTATTATTTCCTTCTTCTTCAATATAAAGTATATAAAGTGTATTTACGCATGCACTAGAGACCTAGTTTTTTGGACTGCATTCCTTGGGATCGCAATGCTTGGAGCTCTGATCATGAGACTGGAGAGATACTTGATATCTTGTCTGCTTAGGAAGGTAAAGCCATTTGTTAATAATGGATGAGGTCTTCTGAAATATTTACAGTTCGGCCTAATTTAGCCCACCCCTCCCTCTGTCTTTTTGTCACGACTGACTAGAAACAACCTTAAGATGCCTGCGCTTTTTTGGACTATGATTTTTGACAATTCCAGTTTCTGCTGAACATGATGCCCTACAGGCTACATTCTCTCTGCAAAAACAGTTTGTTTCAACTAGATTAAAAATCTTGAAACATTGAAACATTGGGGGCTTATAGCCCAGACCAAAAATCTTTGAATTTTCACCTGATAATTGCAAAATTTTCAAGTTATTTCAGAATAAACTGTGCTCTACCAAAAGGTTCCGGTGTCCCTACTGGTTTCCAAGCTAACTGGTTTCCAAATGCTTGCATGTGGTGTGCATGCTCGCGTTTACTTGACCGTAGCACACCTCTGGCAGCAAAATTCCACAAACATATTCCACAAAGTGTCACCTCATTACTACATTCGCAAATAGGCTCATATTACATCATGCCCTCTACGTCTTAGAATGATTAAAAATATAAGTTTTGAAAAGCTAAAGTTTGCGTCAAGAAGGATTCGATCACGCTGTGACAAAATAATACATACGACAGCATGTATGTGTCATCCTAGAGGAGCTGGACTGCCTGTGCAACCTGAATGGACTGCAGGTACCGCCTCATGCTACCAGTAGTGACAAAGACACTAGCAAAACGCAAAACTAGAGAAGAATCAGTCAGGA
>JAOEHI010000019.1:3903435-3927859 GCA_025447815.1 Percopsis transmontana | reverse complement strand
TATATATATAAATAAAATAAATCCATCTCTCCTGCTGCTATATTAGATCAGTTCTTAATTATTATTTTTTTTAATTACGCACTTTGCTGGTATTTAGGCTTTTAGCAAATATTTTGATGATTGAATGATAGTTAATGCATGTTGCAAAATGTATAGCTAAGTTAGCCCTGCTGCTGTCATTCTAACAGAATGTTTTCTTATGATGACTGGTGTATGACCTCAGCTATTGAGAAACAATGAGCTACAGTAAACACAGGGCAATGGCTAAACAATTAATTATTGAAATTTTCTGAGCCGCGAGCCCTTAATGGTCTGAGGTTAGTCACCTTCTCAATGTCCAGGATCTTGTCCTGCATCTCCTTGAGGGCACACTGGGACTCCGCCTCCTTCAGTCGGGCCTGGACCAGCTCCCTCTCCAGCTGTAGGATGAACTCCTCAGAGTTCCGCAGGTTCCCCTTCTACACGCACACACGCACACACAAACACTTAACCTTAAGGCCGGTGCTCACTCTTGCAACCCCCAGCAAGGTTTATTTTTATCCACCTTATTTTGCAACGCAACATAGGCCGTTTGCAGGGGGGATTTCCAGTCAGCGATAAGAAATATTTCCTCCTCCCACTTGGTTATTTTTTTTCTTGCACGACAGACTTGTTGTATGCGTGCATTATATGCAGCAACAAATAATGCAATATTTATAACCTATATCTAAACCTGGACGTCCGTACAACACAACAAAGGCTTTACTTTATTATTTTCTATTGTGACGTATGTTCCCACCTTCACGTTATTTTGAGGTTCAAAAACATACACTGTGCTTGTCAATACACACACACAATATCAATTATTGTTGACCTTGATTTTAAAGTTCAAGTTAATTTAGCCACTCGCTATTCCAAATAAATATTTCACAGCCAACTGTGAAACAAGGACCCAAATTATGTAAAACACTGTTACTATGTGTGTCAACACTGATTTAAACCATCCATAATTCAGTATAATCTGGGCCTGTTTTGGCAACACACACACACACACACACACACACACACACACACCCCTGTCGGCAGAGAACAGGGCTATGAGTGTCAAACCTCGTACAAAATTAATGAGCAAGATTTCTGGAAGTCTGTAAATGGAGACGGAGCTGTGCGCCCCAATTAGCAGTCGTGCATACAGTACCAAAACACATCATTATGCATGTCACTGCGGGGATTCTGTCGCGAGGCACCGGAACGCTACGCTTGGGTTTGCGGGACCGAAAAATCAAGGAAGGAGAAGAGGAAAACAGACCAGGATAACAAATTAAACCAACTACCAAGCCTTTAAACAGAGTGCTGAGATCTCAGTTGGCTTATGAAGACTCGCCATCACATTAGCAAAGACGGGGCTCCTGTCACAGTAAGGGCCCCAGCAGCCTGATGGCTGGCTGGGGTTGTGACCAAGTTGACTTAAGATAAGACATCTAAATTCAAGTCTTAAGTCTAGCTGTAAAAACCAAGTTAAGTCAGGACAAATGTTATGTCCAGTACCAGATAAATATCTGAAATATCAATGGAATACCAATAAATCACACAAATATATTAAACATATGCTAGTGAGACAAATGTAATTTTAACACCGTCTCAGGTCAGCCTCACATCACTAGCACCTAATCCAATAAGCCATGGCTCTAAAAAGTTAAATTGTGAATGAGTCAGACTCGAACCCTAGTCAAGCAACTCGAGTACCCTGCCCTGCCGGGAGACCCCCGTGGTCCTCCTTACCACGTGTGGCTTCTGCTGGAGCCGGCGGATGGTTTCCTGGGCCTGCTCTAGCTGAGCACTGGCCTCCTCGCTCTGCTGCCTGACCGTGGCCAGCTCCCGCTTGACCAGGTAGTTCTCCTCCGCCTCCTGGGCTCGAGTCACTTGTCCCTTTGGACAGAACCAGCCGAGGGGGGGTGAGCTCGGTGAGGAGAGGCAATGCGAGGGCAGGGCGGATGGGCAATTCAAAAGATAACAGGTATAAACGCAGGCTTCATGCCGTTAGTGGATTTATTATTTAGACTCTGTGGTGTGATTTAGGGTTTGTGAGACAAGCTGTACTGCGGGATCGCATGCACTTATCCAATCAGCTGTTGTGATTCCGATTGTTGTGATTTGTATCTCCTTAGTTAAAATATGAATGTAATGTCCATTTCGGTATGTTTCATCCCGATTCACAAGTGTTAAGGGTCCAATTCATAAGCATGCAAGGATGGAGACAGATTTGTTTATTTAAATTTTTGGGGTGGGTGGGGGTGGGTGGGGGTGGGTGGGGGGTGGCGTGCAACGTAAAGTGACAGACAAAGGGAAAATAAAGAATATACCTGGATCAATCTATCTGCCAAGGAAGCACTTTCCTACAAAACAGAGATATCAACAAGAGACAGCAGAGAGACACAATCCAGAGGATAGTTTAAAAACACAAAAAGAAGAAACACTTGATTGTTGACGTGATGAAACGCAATACGCTTTTCTGCTCCCATTCTAACAAATTCGAATGGAAATTATATATTTTTCTCTCTACTTCACTAAGCATTTGTAGATTTGGGAGGAACAAAAGAGCATTGCCTGAAAAGAGTGTAAATGTAGCTAGTGAGATAGTGTCGCAGCGTGAAAGATTTCAAACAGGCAAAGGACAGGACAGCTAGAGCTAACAGAGCAGAGAAGAAAGGCGTTATACGACAACAGCACCTTCATGGTTTAGGGATTGTTGAGAGTGCCATGCTAGTTTTAACACACCCACTCAAGCCATTTAGTCGTTTTTTTTTTGTTTTTTTTAAATGTCAATCAGGGAAATAAGTTTCTTTAGAAAAAAAAAACAGAAGACAAAATAGACCCTGAACTTGAAAAGAAAACTGTTCTAGTGACACCAGAAAGTTTAAGGCTCCTTATTGCCAAACAACCCTGCTCTCTGCAGCAGATATCTCACGCATGGTGACTTCACCCGGCAGTCGTGATAACACACATACATACATGAGGTGAATGATACAAAACGTGCACATGCAGTGCATCCTCTCAAGCCGGTCACGCTCTCTGGTTAGACGCTCTCTGGTTAGACGCTCTCTGGTTAGACGCTCTCTGGTTAGACGCTCTCTGGTTAGACGCTCTTTGCTAACGTTATTGGTGTCTCCAACAGAAATACAGCCTACTGGAGCTAGGACAACAAGACACCGTGCATTCCGAACACGCAACATCGAGAAGACTCATGCTGCCGGACGATGCCACTTTATCAAGTAGAAGCTTACTACAGCCACGGCCCGGTTAGTGAAAGACAAAGACTTCATATGTTTTAATGACCGACGGGAAATGCGTAATGTAAGTGCAGACAGTGGATGGATTCATGTAAGGTTGACGACCTCGTGCAAATGCCCATGGCAATGGCTGACACACCAATGGTTTGTCAGTGCTGGTTGGTAATGATAAAGATTAACAACTAACACACTCACTTTCTCCAGGGTGTCTATTCTCTGCTTCAGGAGTCTGTTCTCTGTCCGCAGCCTCTGCAAAACAAGGAGGGCCATATTAAAACATACGAGGCAGTTCTAATTATTTCTAGGATAGTGTTTATACTTGTTTGTTAACAACGGCAGAAGCGGTCATAGTGCACCAGCCCCATCCCCATCCCCAGAACATGCTTACAACTGTTTTTAATTATAAAAGGCACTTTGTGAAAGCGACATTTCCCAACAGTAAAGATTGCAACAACTGTTTTGCAAGATGAGGTATTATAGCAATAGCTTTTGTCTCTATACCGTAAATCCATTACTCAGAATACAACCTGGTGGCAAGCATTTGGAATCAAAATAAAAATTCCAAACACACGCCGATGGTCTCATTTTTATTAAGATGATGCATATAGATGCCCCCCAACCCCGACAGGTCTCCCAACACACCTTTATTTCCACCTGTTCCTCCATCTCTTTCGTTTTGATTGTAGTGTATTCCTTTTCTAACCTGAAAGAGTCAAAACACATTCAATAGATTTTTTTTATCCAAATGGTTAATAAAACAAATTCCATCACCAATATATTATGATATGCATCTTGTGTGTGTGATGCTGTTAGACTAGCGAAACCCCCAGAAATTGCTAGAAAATTCAGTTTGAAGAGCAGTGAAGCTGGCATCTATTGTGCTCTTATAGAAACTCTGGTCATTATATAGTCACATGGTTTCCTATAGAAACTCTATGGTAGTGGGAAGGTCAATTCTACTCACTTCTTCATCTTCTTGGCATTGTATTTAACCTGATAAGCAGCCTGTATGACTTTGTCTGGACCGCTGTCCAGTTGGTGTGGGATGACCCTCTGAAAGTGCTGGGAAGAAATTGCGTTGCGATGAGTGCTTCGAGCGCCATTTACCCATTATGCGTGTACCAACAAACCAATTATTCTGCATCGTCTTACCTGTAACATTCCCTCCATGTCGAGCTGTATGAGTTCTGTTTGGTTCATCTGGAGAATGGCCAGTCCCACCCGGAACACAATCTCAAGACCCTGTCAAGAGACAAGCTATCAGGAGGTCGGGAAGTAGATTTTCATTGTTTGTTAGCATTGTCACTCACAAGACCGTATACGTAATTCTGGTACACCGCTAGTCTAGTGCTTTAATGACAGTCTTTTCGTTTGTTTTAAGCAGTAACCATACCTATTTAACAGACGTGCAAACAGCCAGACTTGTGTCGACGACAACAAATTCCTCAACAACAAAGTGTAAAGTCCACTTTGGTCATTGAGTTATGTCCTTAAAATAATCAATATTTATCAGTCTTATATTGAAGTTCTGACCACAAGGTGCACATTTATTGGTGACAACTATTTTAGGTGTTGTCGGCAGCTGAGCCATTTTAGTTCATCACATTTTGCAAATAGTGTTTGTTTTTCTTCTAGTACTGTTCCAGGCACATTACGTGACGGAGAAACCAACGACACATAGTTGGTCGTCATGCATTTAAATCAAAATACCTCTTCTGTCAAGTAGGCTCTGTGAAACTATGCTTTCACTAACATTGGGGCGACGACCAGACAATGTTATCTTCTGCCACCAGGTGGCGCCACAACGTAACATGTATGCATTAACCGGTATCTTTGTGCCTCTGGCATCCAGGCCTCATCACATTAATGAAGGAAGTTTAAATATTCAGCGTTTCCTGGAGGATTTTTCAAAGCAACATCGCAATCACGGAAGAGAATGATATCGTGTCTGTGTTTTTTCGTTCTGTGTTTCCTGAATGACTGATGTGGCCAACAGTCCAACCGGCCTCCCCCGTACACTGACCTCGCACATGAAAATGTCAAAGATCCTGGTGGCCACGGGCAGAGGAAAACATGTGAGGAAGATGGTGAGAAACCAGGAAGAGGCGTACATAGAGGTGTGGAAGCTCTGGGCCTGGAAATGCACGTGGAGCTCCGGCAAATGCTCCTGAGAACACAACAGTAATTAAATTAGTTGTGCGTATTGACTCAGATACACATAATCACATTAAACTGTTGAAGTCAATATATGACTTCAACACAGCACACACGTACACGCACAAAAAACAAACAAAAAGACACTGTATGATCATTTTAGAAAGTCAAATAGACAAAACATGCTTTCCAACTGTGTTCTACTTCAGTGGTTCGCCCAAGAGGTTTCTTTTGGGTGAGGGGTCGTGAAATTGTATACTGTATAATCTAAGTGATCATTTCTAATCTTGTTTGAATTTTAGTTAATATTTGCTTACATTTTTCTGAGATGGTTGTTATTTTGATTTTGTGCCGTTATGTTATTGGTGGTGGGAGGGGCTCCAAAAGATTTATAACTACTTGTCTGCTTTAGACGGTAGTGTCCTTTCGTTCTTAGCCTAATCGTTATTTGGGATAATGGTTGCCAACCCAGGCTATGAAAAATACAGCATGGTCATCATGATAATCATAAATAGTGTTTATATGGCTTCACCCTCCCTGACCATTCTTTTAAGTATAAGGTTCTCACCTGGATCATGCACTCAAACTGGTACATGCAGAGTCCCAGCTCAGCCATGCTGGGTTTGAAGAGCTCTCGCAAACGGTAGTCCTGCATCAGCTTCACGAACACACAGAAGGCCTCCTCTTCCGGCATCTACAGAGAAAAGGTACCGATGATACCATCGAACCAAAACAACTGTCCTCATCCAGATACAGTAAGTCAAAATGTGCTGTCCACTGAAGGAAATACTAGTTGTCTTGTGTGAGAGTTGTGAGAGACGTACTGTAGATATAATGGGTTGTTACCTGCATGAGGAGAAGTCCGACAATGAACGCGCTTCCTTGACAATAGCCAACTTCTCGGTCTACCAGCGAATAGGCCTGAGACAACAGAAGAATTTTAGCTGTGACCTACTAACAGCTACTGGAGCATAGTGCAGACGACATTCTGTGGCAGCAGAGGGGTTCTGGGGTTAGTTGGGGTTAGGCTGAGCTAAAACTTTTTCAGTGTGGATTCAAACGTCGCCGTATTACATAGGCTTACACCATCCTCAACCACTACAGCCACACACACAGCTGTGTTTGAAACAAATTGAGTGCTGTTCTGAGACAGAAATTAAGGTCTCTAGTGGAGCCAGAACACCATCAAGGAGTATATCTTTAACATCAGCTCAATTAGAAATGGACGCCATTTTATCTCACCTTCATTACGTTAAAGAGCACTTCCTGGCCCAGGCTGTCCTTCTCCTTGAAGAACTCGTGCTCAGGGTAAGTGCGTGCGATGTCCCTGCGTATCAGCTTCTCGCAGGGCGAGGTCATCTTCAAGAGCTCAGAGTATTGATCCTTGATGGGCATATTCTGGGCGTTGCACAATAGCTGCCAAACTATTGCCCGAAAGTGATGAGGAACCCCTTTTCTCACAAGATCCTGTGATTAAAAACATACATAAATGTAAAAGAGGGCCATTACTGAAATCTGAACTGAATCAATACATTTCCATCTGCACATGATAGCCCACCATGTTTATGTATTTTAATAACGGAATAATACAATGGTATTGTATTAATGAGAAAAGTCAGTTGTTCTCTCATGGGAGTAAAACAGAACCAGTTATTCACATCAGGAAGCGGCCATGCCCCTTTGCACACAGCTGCATCGATTTCTCACTTCAACCCAGCGTGTATCTCAGAATATCACTTTCTCGCCTCTAAATACATTCTTGCCAGCAAGGCTCTGGGCAGTGCTTGTTTTTCTCATGTAATACTGCTGATGTTGGTCGATTAAGCCATTTCCTGAAACTCTTAAGTCCAGACTTAAGAGTGTGTGCATGTGTAACATGCATCTGGCCGATCCAGGGTGTATCTAGAGCAGAGGTCCACCCGCACAAGCTTTCAGCGAGAGTCTCTCTCTCTCTCTCTCTCCCAGTTACCACTATATTCTCTCTCTCTCTCTCTCTCTCCCAGTTACCACTATATTCTCTCTCTCTCTCTCTCTCTCTCATATCAAGCCCTCAATGAAGTGAGAGCCACACTGCTGTGAAAACATCTGACTAGTTAAGAGAGGTGTCCTCAACTAAGCCAGCCGCGCTGGTTAACACTTGGGGCTGGTGTTACAGTTCCTCTGACAATAGAGGACACCAGACACAGCATGACTCAGCGCTCCTCTTTTGCAACACTTCCCGTTTTATGTGTTTTCATGCACACATACGACCAGAATGCTTCTCCTGCCGTCCGTCAGAGACTGCTGTGTGTTCTGATTCTGAGCATGCGCATTAGTGTCTTCCGTTCCTAGCACTCCTCCACGAACCCACCCATTGAGTTTTCCCGGGCTCTAGGGGACCTCTAATCAGTATGGATCATTACCATTAGCTATTATGACCATTCATCTTGCATTATCAGCACAAATAATTAATTTCCCGGCTTTCATTATTGTTTACCCATTTCCTTTAGAGGGACGGCAGATTACCTAAGCAGGGTGGGACACTTCCCTCACATGTTGGGTTGTGGGGGCACTATAACAACAATTGAGGAGTGTACCTTTAACAAACTTTCTTCATTTAGTCAAGAAGAGCTACAAACCCCAGATAACATTTGATGGCGGGGGTCAAACACGCTTCTTTAAAAGCTCATAATCCCATCTGAGACGTACCTTGAGCAGCTTCTCCTTCTTCTTGCGGACCTCCTCCCACTCGTTGACGATGCGTCCCCAGAGGATCCAGGAGTCCTCCTCCAGGTGGGAGAGGTTGGAGGAGGCGGAGGAGCTGGACACCAACGAGGCGCCGCTGTTCCGCCGGGAGCCATTGACGGAGCGCAGGGACTTGCTGTCGGTCTCCAGCAGCCTGCAGGGAGAGAGAGAGAGAAAGATGGAGGGTACATCAGCACCAGCGCAGCCCCTGGTTCTATGAAGGCCCCCCCACCGCTTCTTTGTGACTGCTTCTTTTGAAGTATATGTAGTTTGCTGACCTTGGCCAATTTGCAGCACTGCTCTGCCCATCTTTAACCTGAAAAGAGACCTACTCACCCAGAATAACTCCTGTGTGGGCATGGCGATGTCTGACAAAGGGCAAACAGGTTGGAACTGTAAGCTGCCCTTAAAGGGATACTACTCAAGGTGTGGCCAGAATTACCCTTGAAGTTGAAAACATTGTTTTATTTGAAGCTGAGCTGGTGGCACTCCTCTCTACTTTTATATAGTTCATTTTGGAAAGGTGGGAAAGACTGGGCTGGGAGGGAGAGTGGATGGGTGTACCTTTGAGCAAGACACTGAATACCGATAAGACGGAGCAACTATCCAAGCAATACTAAATAAAACAGGATCCTACTGAATACAACTCAAGCAACATGGTGTCCGTGTAAGGCTGTAACCGACAGTAACGAATCCCAGATTCTGTAAAAACAATTCTCCACCACTTCAGTCAGGCCTCGATGTAGAACCCAAACATTATCCCCACTGCTGGAACACTGAGACACTTGTGAATTTACATGCAGCCTTTTAGTGGCCAGCAAAGGCTCCCTGTCTGTAATGCATTGTGCTAAAAATAAACCAGGTTGTTTGAAAGCTAAACTTTCCAGTGGTGCCTCACATCTTTATGATAGTCAAAGGTTCTTAAAAGGGACATAAATAATACCTGTGCGACCAGTGGATGGCACACCTCTCTATTCCTTCCCCTATAGTTTTCGGAGAGGCTGAGTCTGACGTCCATTGGACAACCCGCCTCTTGGTCCTTTGTCAATAACATACATAAGTTATACATAACTTGGGTGATGAATGAAAAGGATGCCTTTAAGATAACGTGCAAAGGAATGCTTCTCCTGGATGTGTCTCTTTTACCCACCAGTGTTAAAGAATGTCAAGCACCAATAAACTAACTAACTATCTAAGCAACAATGATCTAGATCACAAATTACATTGTCAGATTTTTTCTGAAGTCGTGCATTTACACTATTCTTTTTATTTTACTGCAAAAGACAGAATGTAAAAGGGTGGCAAAATAGGAATTAACAGTCTAGTGTTTGGAATTTGGTTTGGTGTTGAAATTAGGAAAATTATTTAGGCAGATTTAGGACGTGATGTTGGTATGGGAGATATGACAACACTCTTTATAGGTTGGTTCACACAGTTCTATATCCCGACTACAGCCGCATGCACTTTGGTGCATTTTCAATCATCAAAGGTTAGCTACACTAAACTGAAACGTAAACGTCTGCCATATTTACATTAAAACGAGTACAGTAAGCCAATTGATCAAGCATGTAGGTACAGTATGTTTACCTTTGGTAGTGTGGGTGCGTGGTCAAAAACGTTGTTTTACCCGTGATAAAAATATACCCATGCTAGTATGGACGTGGCCCAAGGTTAAGATAATTACAGGCCTGCCATTTAAGCAACAACAGATAAACAAGGGGACGCGAGCTCAGTCATGATTCCATGACATGGGCTCCATCGACACCCGACAAGTTAACCTCGTATCACTACACCCTTTTGTCACTGGAGCTGCCGGTAGCATGATCTGATCCAGGATCAGACCCTGACAAGAGAAAACTGTGACTCCCAAGCCTGAGCCGCGCAGGGGAGCCTACGAGAGGCACACAAAAGCTTGGATATCCGATCTCGGAAAAAGGCCCGGGTCTCTGCACTGCCAGGACCACGTCACCACGAGCGCTCTCAGAGTAGCTTGGGTTACAGCCAAATCTGGGTCATGTGGGAGAAAGGGAGACAAATGGCCAGCCAGCATTACAAGCAACTATGTAGGCTGATAGTCGTTTTTGACCTCTGTCTCCTGAAAACACACAGGAGAGAAAGATCAAAAACTACTGTATCAGTGGTGGTTAAAGTGATTCAGTTTCCTTTACATATAGTCAGCAACATCTTACAGCTTACACACATCCACAGAGGCAGGATAGTTTAGTTTAGTGGTCTAGGTGTTGGACGCCCAGCCAGAAGGTCGTGGCTTCGAGCCCCAGAATTGGCCTACTTGTAAGCATCCTTGAGCAAGAGGCCTAACCCCTACCTGCTCCATGTAATAGCACCAAGTAATAGCACCATGTAATTGTAAGTCGCTTTGGATAAAAGCGTCTACTAAATGACCTAATTGTAATTCAGACAGACAAAGATTAGGATGTGCTAGCTTACAGTTTATGTATAGTTTCCCCCTTGTCGGATTTTAAAAAGGGACACTTTGAGTAATGTCCAGAATTACTCTTGGTTAAAAACGGCATTACAAAAACATTGTTTTGGTTTGAAACTCTCAGCTCAGTGGCCCTCCCTCCTAGACTCAAACCATTTTTCTACCCATTCCCCTACAGCCACGTGCACTTTAGTTTACAGTTGGGTTTCAAAACATAAAACAGCAAGTTGGGGCATAGATCTATGGTTCTGGTGGCACTATAATGGAGTCTAAAAGTGGAGTTCCTTTAAAAAGGAAATTGAGCTAATGCAAGTTTAGCAAAATGTGACTTGTACTCACTAGGTTGTTTAGCATATATTCACATGGCAATTGTTGATTCACATTAAATGGTCAATTCACCACTAATACACATAGCAGAACCTGATTACATCTAACATGGAAACACTAACAACCGCTCTGCTAATAATTCACCAGTATTCAAACAACCCAATGAACCAGTCCTGGGCTACACTCGGACTCGAACAAATAGGAGAAAATTTTATCCAAAATGGTATAGGGGAATTACTTGAAATAACAGCTTCACTATACAGTTAGATATTTTGACAGAAAGACGAGACAAAATGGGACATTCTCTGTATTGCACAAGTGCTACTGTCCTTAAACATTACATAATAGAAGCAGAGCCAGAAAGAAGAACTTTTGAGAACTGCGAGTCTTACCAAGATAAACTCATGGCGGTCACACTTCCACTCTGTGGCGTTTTCAGAACGGCAGCACATTTCCTACATATTACATATATATTTTAATGTACGGCTCCCTCACCTTTTCACGCTACTCTCATGCTGGTCTAGGTCTCTTATCGGGTCTGCAGGGTACAAAGGCCAGTACCAAACACAGGAGAGGCGGGTGTGGGTGGGACGCACCGCAACATGCAACATCTGTACCGCATGTCCAAACCCTCCCACCTAGATTGTGCAGGCTGAATGTTGTTGCACCAGCTGGCATAAAACCATACAATATGGTAGCATGTGCCTGTGGACAGTGCGTCATCGGACATTGGGAAAGACGAGTCGCAGCAGTGGAGGAAGCGGTCAAAGTGCAAATTAAGTTTGAGCCCTTGTCTTCTGTCCAGTCTTGCAAGTGGGGTCGGTCCTCTGCTTAGAGCTCCTTTAAACAACATTGGAGGGAGACCAACCTGCGGTTTAATGAGCAGCTTCGTGCTAAAGAGCTCTGCTGCCCTCCATACGCCATACTCTGTACCGTAAGAACACCCCCCCCCCCCCCCAACCGCCAAACTATTGGCTTGGTTTCCATGCCAACATGGAGAGTGCACTAGGCACAGCAGGGGTGCTGCAGCATCCATTAATGGTACTTCAGTTTACTTAAGCACCATAGAGACAGAACTGTGTAGCGTATAGATTATTAAATAAATAGTGATTTTCAGTTGAAAAATAAAAATAAAAATCCCCATAGCTGAGGTATAGGACATTAAAACACACTGAGCTCACACCCACCATTCTGTTTTGTCCTGAAAAAAGTATTCTGCCTTTATTTAAAAAAAGGTGTCTGCAATTCTTTTTTCTACTCTGCCCATCCCTTTCTTTATATTGTGCACTACGAATGTGGATTCTGTACAGAACTATGTATGTCGCGACACAAGTTTGCCCTATTTCCATATCAGTATGTGGGAATCCTCTTGAGCAAACAAAGCAGATGATAAATGTCACATCCAACACATCCAACAATCTGACCTAATTCTGCTCAGGTGTTATGCATATATACATACTACATATGAAAATACCCTGACCGTAACAGGAGGTTTTAAAATACTATAATCTTACACACTACTACCTTAATATTTATTTAATGTTCTAAAAACTGTCACAAAGTATTTATTGATAGATCTCTTTAGTTTGTCCACTGCAATGTTTACATAAAGAATGTATTCATCAGTCCCTTATTCCCGGGATGCAACAGGACATGTTCTCAAAGGCAGCCGCCCAAACATCACACACACACACACACACAAAGACCCAGGCTAAAGTGTGAAGGATGCACAGGAACGTAATGCCAACCTGTTCTGCTCCTCAAGCTTGGCGAGTAGCTCCACGTCATCGGGGCTGAGCTGGGCGGGCGAGGATGGCGAGAGGGCGGGCGAGGAGAGAGACGTGGACGAGGAGGTGGCAGTGGTCTGCAGGGAGTTGGGTGTGGCCACCTGGCTTGCCATCTGACTGACCGTGAGCGACACAGAGTTCTTCACCCATGAGAGAGTAGAACTCAGCTTACCTGCAACCTTGTCTGTCGCCACCTTGAGGGAAGGAGGAGCACAAGCACAGAGGGGTTGTGGTCACTAAACATTCATCAACATCCAGCCAGTAATTGCAGTATGATGTAGCAACAGACAAAATTAAATATTAGCTAAATATTATGGTTCTTCATCGTGCTCACAATACACACAGTCCTAACATTTCACTGTGACTACAAAATAAACATTTCGATTATTGAATCATTATGTTGTATCATAATCCTTGGCGGTTACGTGATCTATAAAACCTTCCAGTTCTAGCTTCTTATTTTGTGTTGCACTATTCCAATGAAAATGGGATAGGCCTACTTCGAGAAAAGACCGTGACTTATTATTCCGAGACAATAAACGTTTGTTGGATTTACCTTAGCTAATCAGATAACAACTAGCGTCAGGATATAAGCAGCTTTTTACTTTAACTAACTGCTATCCCGCTGTGCATCACCACTAGCCAAACATGATCAGGTTCCAAGACAAAAAGGACATGGTATAATGTCAAGTAAACTTCTGCTTTGCTACAGCTCTGCGTTTAAATCTGAGTGGTTAAAATGACACGGTTCACTATGGAAACATTTGGTGTGATGAAAAGGAGGCAGTGTCATGTCTGAAATTACAATCAAACCTGGTTTATCTAAAGAAACTGACAGCCCACGGGTCATAAAGAGACTCTGATATTAAACAAAATAATCCAAATTTGTTTTGGCATACATTTCAATAAAACCAGGCAGACCACGTAGACAATGTGCTGTAATACACATTAGAATAGACTAGAACAATGTGGAAGCATTTAAGGTATATTCTAATGAGACATAAAACTCCTACCTGTAAAGAGATGCTTTTCCAAAACGCTCACTTGGCTATTAGCTGATTTCTTTAAAGAAATAGACAAAACCAAAGTGCTAAGCAGAAAGGAAGCATAAACCTAGACAAATATTATTTTTTTTTATAAACGGAATCCATTCCTCTGAGCATTCTTAGTTTGCCTTTGTCTCAAGGGAAGGCAACCGGCCTTAGAGCCATATGCTGCTCACACTTGGTGGATGGGTAAAAGTGCTCTAACCCAAGATGGATTCATTCTCAATAAAATACTCAAATCAGCATATGGTTGTGAATGAGGCACTTCTGTTTTCAGCAAGGCACTCCCTGTGGAAATCCCTACTAGAGTCTATTGTGGCTAAGTTTCTCATCATAGCGCTGTGTGTATGCGCAGCAAAAACATTAACGCTCTACAACTCTACGGGACAGGAAGTGTGGCGAGATACTGCCACTTGGCAGGAAGCACATCATTATCACATCGTTTTCATGTACCTAGCGCTGGCAAAAAGCAATGAGACATTTCAGGCAGGACACATGGCAGAGTCTACAGAAACCATTCTTTTTTATATATATATATATATATATATATGAGAGCGAGAGAGAAAATAATGGTACCATGTGTTAACTGAAATGTACAACAGTACAGTGCTGGTAGACAGAAACTTAAAATCACGTGATCCTATGCATCATATACCTAGAAAATCGACAGTGAATTTTATTAGATTGCTATCTAATAAAATTCCTGAGCCATTTCAAAACATCCTTTACAGGCAATCAATATATATGTAGTTTTAGGCTGAATGCTTGAGCGCACCATGTGAAATATCTGTCTGAGAATATCTGATTTCATGTCTGATTTCGTTGTAGTAATAAAAAAAAAAAAAAAAAGAGGTGTCTCTATTAGGGGCGATATCTAGTCACTAGACCTGCCCAGTAGTATGTCATTTTCAGGGTGGCTCTGACCAAATAGGGACTAACCCACGTTTTGGGGCCAACTTACACATTTTGTCAAAAGGCACAGGCCAGGCCGCGTGTCGGTCTTATTAGAATTAGTCCAACAGTCTAAGTTAGTTACTCAACAGGCACTTTGTTTTTGTTTCGTTTTCCATAACCAGTCTAGGTTATCCTCCAGTTTATTATCTCAGTTCTTTTAGTTAGTTCACATTTTGACCTAGTTTGATAAGTCGATCTGGGCTCTCCTGCGCCAGCGAGTAAATTCGACCACTTAGGATAAGAATGTGTCTTTAAGAGTACAGGAAGGCCGACTGCTGCGAAGGGATTGCTCAGCATAGGTGTTGACACAAAAACGAAGCGAGAGCTTGACCCGCTGTGAATGCCTGCTCAAACGCGAGTGTCACAAACCGTCGCCAGGGCAACGGGTCCACAGCTGGAAAAGTGATGTGGATGCCGTCATTTCCTTGACACTGCCGAGACACTCCAGGGTGCAAAGTCCCAGAGGACTCTGCCAGGCGAATCTCCTAAAACGTAGTCGAACGCCTCCCATCTCCAAGAAGATGGGAAGAAAGCGTAAGCATATTCACAAATCCTGTAAAATAGGCTGGTGTAATCCTTAAAGCTTGCCAGAGAAATTCAGATCCTATCATTCTAATATTTTCCTTTCTCTTTCCTCTTTACCTTCAACTACTCCCCGTAGTATAGCAGGTTAGTTAGTAAGAGAGTACTTGGATACCCCATTACCAATTAGTCCTGGGGTTAAGGCGTATCAAAGACTGTGTTACTGTCTGATATTAATCAATTTGAGATGTGTGGTTTAATAAAACCAAACCTTATCACACATTGACGTGTTACATGTTGCCTTGTGTTATCCTTCCATATATTATTGAAGGTAGATTTAGTGTGCGTTTGTCTGTGTGTGTCAAAACAAAATTATATTATATTATATATTATCTCTGTTGTGCATACCAGAACAATCGTCCCTCCTCTGGTGAGACTCACCTTTCAGATTAAATTAGACCGATTAAGAATTTTGACAGATAAACAAATGAATTAATTATATGCCATTAAACTGTAGTGTATTATCTTACATTTATGTTCAACCATCATTACCATAAACTGTAAGACCTTTGTTCCTTGTGCCTTCAAGACAAGGTGATGCCTCGAGGTAAAAATCTAATCAAATCGCTACAGTCGTGACTTAATAGACAAATGTGGGTCCTGAGGTTAGACCAGTTGAGAACCACCGATCTAGACTACAGAAAGCCAAGCTCAACTTAAGGCCGATTTATGCTTCTGCGTCGCATCAACGCAGAGGCTACGCCTTAGCCTATGCTGCGCGGACCTGTGTCCGTTGACCGAGCATGTGTGACATGCCGAGCCCCACTACAGGGCAATTGATGTCCTCTAGCTAAGCTCACGAATAGTGTTAATGAATGAGCAGCACACTGCCAGCGTTTTTGAAGTGATTTTAGATTGAGTGTAATGGAAATACATTGTAAATTCAGAAAGAAAGAAAACGTTTTGCTCTGTTTTTAGCCCCGATGCATGAAACAGTGAAATTGTTACAATTTCCTGACCAGCAGCGCGCTGGTCAGGCACGACAAGTGCTGCTAAATCTGTAAATGACTAGATCTCATTACTTGACCATAGAACGTGAAGAACTTTCTTTTTGGATGCTGTTTTCTTATCTGCAATGTGTACAAAGTGCAGTTACCTCTCATGGTCACATGGTGCCATCTTTAATGTACATTTGATATAGTTTTGCCTATGTTATTATTTTAATGTTTATGCAAACAAAAAGTGCATAGTGCTGCTAATGTGCTTTTCAATATAAAACTTTTTGAAAAATGTCAGCACATTTTAACAATACAGCGATAATACGTGATCATTTTGGTCACTATAATCGTGATATGAAATTCTCATAACATTTCATCTCTATAATGTATTGTAAAAATCCTCATTAAAAAGGACAATCCCAAATGTGTTGCTCAGCTTGAATGCTTCCATATAAAAACTATCTAATGACTGGCATTGGGCCTGCCGCCTGTATCAGTACTCCCCCCCCCCCCTTTCCTTCCCCCTTAAAAGCTGAGAATAGGGTTTGAGGCCACAAGATTCCTTACTCAGCTGATACGTAATGTGGGATCCCATGCAGAACTAACATAGATACAATACGCCCATTACGACCTGCAGAAAAGGCTTGCAGCGTGTCACAAGTGGTACAGGTCTGTTCTGCTGACACTATACAGTTTAGTGACACATATATTTTGAAAAGGTGACTAAGAACAAAAAACAATCCCAATGGGATTTAATTTGTGTTTGTTAAGTGGACAAATAACGCCCTGGAGAAATGTTTAAACAGGCTAAAAAAAATACTCTAGTCAGGACAGGCAAAGTATTTTAAAGAATACCAGGTTCCAGGTGGCCTTGAACAGCATTCTCCTTAGCAAGCCTAGTCAACTGAAATGAGGCTTCAAATAAATCCTGGATAGAGATAGTTTCTGCCTTTGTCTGCCAAAGAGCTCAAAGTAGAATGGGCCTCCGAGATGCATTACGCATAGCTAATGAAACCCACAGTAAGTAAGATTGGGTCTGAAAGCCTCTAAGAAACAATGTGGTCCTGTAGATGGGGGAACTGAAAACCCCCAAAGAACTAAGGGAAAGTAATTTCCTCACTTCTAACCAAAACACTCAATACACTAAAAAAGCTTTTTGCGATATATGACTAAACAGATTAACTTATACAAATACATTAGTTGCCAAAAAATTTACAAGAATATATAGGCTAAGTGTATTATTTATAGCCTATCTTTGGTGGTTTTCTTAACATAATTTTTATAGCTAAAATCCCATTAATTTCTACAATCTTGGGGCACCTACAAAAAACATAAAAAATTAAATTATATATATAATTTGTGTGTATAGATAGATTGATAGATAAGTTTGATGCAAACGATAGCTACATCAATGGTTAAACATAATAAAATTATATAGCCATGATCCAACGTGAAACAATAATGTAATGTGATGTGACATGATATGACTTGTGAATATGAACAAATAATCTACATTATTTTACTGTTTTACCAAAAACCATTTATGCTAGTTCTAGGCAATAAAATGTAAAGTACAAATTCACGTGGCACAGCATAAGTGCTGAAGAGCGGGAGGTGAATAGAAATCTTCAACAGAACCTACATTTTATTTGCTGTGAGGGTATGGAAACACAGGGAAGAGCCAAATGGCAAAGCCATGCTAATAGAGGCCTATGTCACTTCTGTCACTTCACACAGTGGGAAGCCGACATATGTGCAGTGTAGTTCATTTGTACGGTCCCCTGGGGGCTTTTCTTTAATGTGCACCCATATATGAGTTGCAAGTCAGAACGTATAAACTGCAAAGAAAGTGTCACAATCTGCATAAGCAAAAGCAACTCTTAGAAAGCATGGTCCGGGCTTGTCCAATGTCACTAATAATAGGCCTGACCCTTTTTCTAACCACATTTCAAACATTATGTAGCCTACAAACAGTACGCTATATGTTTGAAATTTGGTTAGAAAAAGAGATAGTGATGGTAGTTCCCTTGACATTCATTGAGACTATATGAAATATTGGTTACTTTGTATTCAGAATTTTAAGAAACGTGTACAAAGTTAAACCTGTTAAGAGATTTAATCAGTTAGGAAGCACCCTCAAAACAATATTAATTCTTTACTTCACTATTACATAGTTAGCAAAAGTTCAACAACTTAAAATGTGTGTAATCTCCAGCATCAAAAACAGTGATGGGAAACTGGTCTTCACTCAACACCTCATATATGCTTTGCTTTAATATGCAACTGCTGCAGACATCAGCATAGTAACAATTACATAAATAAATACATCTGACTAAAACACAGGGAAGAGACTGTGTCCCTATATTAACTTTAACTACATTGATATTCTTTCTCCATAGAACATTTCTATAATACCATAAGTATGCACGAGTATGACCAACAGAAAATGCCATACACACAAACCCAAATCACTTTTTCTGGTCTAGTCTGAAAATGAAGGCAGGATTAGTGAGAGGTTCTCTGACATAACATGACCGGTGTGTGACTGTGACAAGTACTGACAGGTAATACTCTCTGAGTTAGGCACAGACACTCCTAGCATTTGGAAAGATGTGAATGGTTTTACTCTAATGATTTAAACACAAACAGAGAGAGAGAGAGAGAAACCACTGAGATACTTATGGCCCATTTTACCACTTCAATTATCTGAACATGAAGAAAACAAACGTTTTCTGATCTTTGAAACTAATGGTCAACATCTATTGAAATCTTATCTCATTATCTCAGATAGAACTGTTTTATCGTTCTTAAATGGCTGGATCAACATATAGGATGTGAGCCATGCCGGTGCAAAATTTGACTATATCTTCCTGGATATTTTAAGGGGAACTTGAAAGAGAGTGGTTGAGCAGCTTATGTTCGATTTTGACTCACCTATCATAACTCGGGTAATGAATGGCGTTGGAGTAAGATATTGTACAAGAGCATATTAGACATCTTGCCACATATTCCACACATATTATTCTCTTAGAGTTTTTTTTCCTGGGTCACTGCCTTGGGCTGTTGGTTGTAATAGTATGTACAGGAAGTTACTTACCTACAAATGACCACATCATGGACAGTTCTACTTGATGTTACTCGATATACCGCGACAGAAACAAAACCTTTTACACCACGAGATAGGCTGATTCTTTCTCAACGAGCAGTTTCTTGACTGCTAACGAAATATAAAGAAATAACAGCTTTGGTGAGAGCAAAAGGCATGGCTGAAAATGAAAGTTGTGGAATTTACCTAGCGTATCGTTTTAAACCGATGTTGATCCTGTGCTGATTCTTGCGTGAACAGAGTAACGTTAAAACAACGTATTTCCACTAGTCAACCTTCCACTCCAGAAAGTAGACCGAGCCCAAGACACAAGCTTCATTACCTTGAATCGATTTCAGCCAACAACAGCGAATGTATACTACTTCCCATGCACGACCGCGTACGTTAGACTTTTCAGGGAAAACAGCTTCAGGCATCAAACATGAACGTGTTATCTTAGCTAGTTCACTATTTGAAAGTTAGCTGTCGAACGCTAGTTCCCACAGACTTTACATAGTCGATGAAGCAGAATACGTGTACACAAATGTCTGCGGCACAGATAGACGGTGGCCTACTGATGTTTACGTCCTACAGAGCATGCGTCTACACAGCCTCAACACCGAGCAACATTGCCATCTAGCGGCGAGCGTCAGCATTTGAGTTTAGGCTATACGGCAGATGTTAAAAGAATCTTCTAAGATTTCCTAAAAATGAATAAAGATGCATGAATCTAAGGGCCATAAAGGCTAACTGTCTATGTACAAGTTGAAATTCTTTATTTAACATACCAACGTGTACTTTGGTCCATGGGACAGCAATATTCTCAGAATCCATCCAACTGAAAGCCACAGTTAAAATGACCATAGGCCTACTCATCCCTAAAGAGTAACAAGGTTTTAGTTTACCTTACCTACAAGGTTTATTAGAAAAATATTTCCCCTGTTGACCAGATCCGGTAATTGTCAAAGAACAGAATCAAAACCCCGCCAGTTTAGTCTATGAAAAAAAAACATTATTTTATTCTACTTAATAATTGCTGCCAATCCAAACAAATCTGGACTCTAATACAATTACATACTATATAGCATGATAACTATAAAATTGTGACAGCTTGGAGTCTTCTTTCCAGTAATGAACCGTATCTGAGCAACAGCACCCTAACAATGAAAATATGATTATCTTGATTTACATACCAATGGGTGCTCTAACTCACTTTTCAGGTTTTAGGTGTAAGCACTGACGCAAATCTTGTAATTGTCAGACACACCTTCCTGCTCCTCGTGCCACAATGACTGACGTAGTATAGGCTCATAGCCAACGTCATGGCGATGCATCGATCCTGTTGACGATTTTTCATCCGATCCGCCCACCCCTACTGGTGCAATGATGCAATGTACTGTAGTGAGGCTGGGGGTAGTCGGGCGAACTAATTAACCAGGGACACCTTTGGGGAAAGCAGTGTATTTTCTTGTAGGTCTGTCCGTAACTTTTAGTGTTGCCTGCAGTGAAGACAGTAAGTTTAGGTGTAATGTATGGTATGGGGCGCTAAATGTAAAATTTCAGATAAAATTCTATAGCTGATATATTTTGATCATTTAGCTCACTTTCCTCAAATTTAGCTCACTTTTCTCACATTTAAGACATAAATTCATGATAAACAATATCTTATATGCAATTGTCAACAATATGTTTTATAAAGTAAAATAAATAGTTAAATGTTAAATCTAAATGTTAAATCTAAATCTAAATGTTTCAAAAATATGCAAATTGATCACACCCCATTCCAGGTTCTGGCCAACCCAACTGACCTTGGATCAGCCATGAGATCCACATGTGAAACAAAGAGTAAATCCCCCCCACCAAAGAAGAAGAAAAAGAAGATGATGATGATAGGAAAATGTCTACTCCACTACTAGGAGAGATTGAGCGGGCGGTTGTGGCAGGCCTGGGAACGCCTCGGGATCCCCCAGTCGGAGCTGGTTAATGTGGCTCGGGAAAGGGAAGTTTGGGGTCCCCTGCTGGAGCTGCTGCCCCCGCGACCCGATTCCGGATAAGTGGACGACGATGAGATGAGATGAGAGATGGTTGTGGCAGGTGTGTGGGCTGCTCTCCAGGGTGTAGTTCCACCAGTAACACCATTAACGGTAAGTTTGGGTTTAATTTAAATTTCTTAATGCATGCTGGAGGGAGTTACTTAGCTAACGTACCTAGCCAGGTAACGTGTGAGTCGAAACTTCCATCTAATCACAAACTTATTAGATGGAAATTAGTTGTACATTGCACAATGGATGGTTAGAGTAGAATGCTAATGTTTCTCCAGTGTTCCAACAACAATCGGGCTGAAACAGTTATGGACCTCTTCAGTACAGCCAGTAGCAAACATGGCCGGCCTCTTCACATCAGAACTGATCATGGAGGGGAAAATGCCCGGATTTGGGAAGACATGAGAGTGCACAGAGGTGTTTACTGGAAGTTCTGTACATAACCAGCGCATTGAATGATTCAATCGGGACTTGAACAGAAACTGCTGTGATATGCCCATTTTCTATGAGCTAGAATCAATGGAGGCCTTGGATGGAGACAATGAAACAGATTTATTTTGTCTTCATTATGTGTACATTTCAAGGATCAATCGCACACTAGATGAGTTTCAAGCTGTATTTAATAATCATTCACTTTCCTGTGAAGGGAACAGAACTCCTGTTCAGCTTTTCACATTAGACAGACATCTCCTGTTACTTAACCATCCAGACGCTGCAACTGAAGAAAGAACAGTGGATTCAGTATCAACACCTCATGCACGTGACTCCTTTTGCCCACTTAACGAGCAGCACTAACAAAAACTTGTTTTTGCAGTTAACCCTCTTGATAATTATGGTAACAAGGGATAAACATTGTATCGCAGAGTACAGAAATTTGTATTGTACAAAATTGTAGTTGTGTAACTGTAATTCTTGTGCCCATACTAAAGAATATTAATGTAACATGAACATATTAGTGGTGTACATTAAGTAAATACTACCAACATGCACAGGTTTAACAAATACTGAACAGTTTCAACATGAAATGTCTTGACAGAAAAGTAAAAACTAAATTCACATCAAACCCACCCGTTTGTGGTTCAATGTGTAGTGTGCTGTGCTGTTGTACTCAATTGCTAATGAATTTACTCACTACCATGTTTATCTTAATTTTTTTGTGTACTGCTCTGCAATCAGTTTTCTAGACTACACTGTGCTAAAAATGGCTCCATTCATGAGAGCCACCAGAAAATGGTAATCAAATTGATCATCATCTGCCAGGTTCTTACTGTTGACAAAGAGCTGAAGCTCATTTGAGCATGTGTGAGCAATGGGAAGGTGTTTTGTGTCATCATGGGCAAAAGTCAGTTTTGGACTAGGAAGAAATCCAATTGCTGGAACTTTGCTGCTTCCTGTTGCAAAGGCTAGGATGTGTCCAGGAGTCAATGTCAGAATAAATGCCTTTTCTGCCTCAGTGAGGTTCCTGGCATCCAGACGTTCCCCAAGGTCTTTCTGTACAAGGGTTATAAAGGTACAAAACAATAGAAAATATAGACATTACATATTTATGTACTAAACAGATTTATCTCTGCATATCTTGAAGTACATTTGTCACAGATTGTAGATGGTGAAATGATAGTATTGTCCTTAGCAGGCAGGAAAATGTAGAAATAAGGCAGAGCACTTAACACACAGGCCTATTGTAACATTTATGACTGTAGTCAAGTTGTACAATGACATACATGCCCAATATCCTCTACATCACTTGTTCCCAAACCTGTCCTGGAAAAACCTACTACTCCACACATTTGATCTATTCCACCACCAGCACACCTGATTTAGCCAAACCAGGGGATTATTTGAGATAACCTGCACCTTGACTAGAAAGTGCACAGGGTCAGGCACCAGCAGGGAGTCCCAGAAATATTTACATCCTGTTAGATCTGATCCCAATTAAGTGTTATCAGATTGCTCTACTAAAGTGAGTAGCTATCTAATAGCTGACTGTTTTGTTTAGAAAGTGTTCTGTATGACTGGTAGGCCTATAAACTATTAAAATGTTTTGGAATCTTGTGATCATCAAAACAATGTATTATGTTATCTCAAATATTATAAAATGATTTTATGTAGAAATTCAGCTGACTTTTCAAGCTCATTCCAGAGAAAGAAATTCAAATAAAACAATTTGTATTTAATTTAACACTATTTATCTAGTCTTGAGTTGTTGGAAGAGGTCTTGGTATAAGCTTTTAGCCTCCTGCCTCCTGCACAAATGTTTATTTTAATGTATAGCAGTATAAGCAGGCAGGTATGTCATTGTCACACATGTAAATTCAATTTTTATTTTAAATGTATTTTCTATTTTTTCCAAACAAAGTAAAACACCATCATTACTGAAAATAAAAGGGGTCAGGAGCAGGAAGACATATTCTTTATCTATCATATATACAGATTGTCAGGGCTTCACACCTGTACAGAGGAGAATCTTCATGTCACACTTACCAAAAGCTGAATTTTATTTCAGTTCATAATCCTTGGAAGAATTATTTATGTAATATTCATATTGTAGGGTATTCTAACGTTTAGTGGCTGAATGTTTTCTCTCTGGTTGAACATCATCAACCATCTGAATTATTCAATGTCAACGTTTGATTTATAGGGTGTCTATAAAAAATAAAAAAAATTATCTAACACCTGAGCCAATCAGCTTATTGATCAGCTGACAGCCAGGTGCCTCCCATCATGCCCTGAGGTCTTGGAATCTGTTGAGAGCAGCTGCAGACCTGGCTTCAAAAACTGTGACCACCTTGATCTCGTGACTGACTTCATATATATTTTTATATAATAATAATAAAAATAATAATATTAATAATACATTTTTTTTTTTTGGGACACCTTTCTAAACACTCAAGGACATCTTACAATGCAAATACATAGATTTACGAGAGTGATAAACATATTTTAGTAGTAAACATTTTATCTGAGAAATAAATACAAAATAAAATAAATAAAATAAAAGTCTGGTGAAAGTGGAAAAAAGGGTCAAACGTCATAGGCAACCTTGAAGAGGTGGGTTTTGAGGAGCTTAGCAAAC
>JAOEHI010000019.1:3855448-3903335 GCA_025447815.1 Percopsis transmontana | reverse complement strand
GAATGTATACATTATACAAGTTTCACTTTTTGAATGGAATTACTGAAATAACTCAACTTTTTGATGATATTCTAATTCTATGACCAGCACCTGTAAATATCAGTTGTTTTGTGAAATCCACGGGGTCACAGGTTTTAATATTGGTTTAATTGAACAATGCAGTGCAACAAAAATGGCTTGCGGAGCTGGGCCTGACATTATGTTGCTGTCGCTTTTGAGCTCCCACCCCTAAAGGCACACTCCTCAATAGCGCCCCCAGGAACTCAAATTTCCAGCCCAGATCACGCTTTATATTTATAGAAACACCTGTCCACAAAAGTATGGACAACTCTAGGGGGAGGAGTAGAGAATGTGTGAACGGGAGCATGCACTGTCAGTAGCGGCAGTGGTGCAGGGGGTAGAGTGGGTCGCCTGGGTAAGTGTTGAGGTGTCCCTGAGCAAGAAACAGGGTTTTAGGAGCAGTATACCTCTAACTTTAGCCTTGTGTTTCAAGTCCTGAAGCTAACTATTCTAAATTATCTGTATCTGCCAGAGAGGGCCATAACCATTTCTGCTGACTCAGTGGAACTTACTAAAAAGGCTTATTCAAACCATTTCCAGTGATTCATCTTCCAACAACGCTTGGACTCTCATGATACTTAGGTTTTTGGAAAGTGATCTTTTGGTCTCTGTATATACTATCAACACAACAGACTGCAAGACCACAAGATAAAACTGTTCAAAGTTGAGAGAGAGAGAAAGAGAGAGAGAGAGAGAGAAAGGAGAGAGAGATTTAGACTCTAAAGATGTTTCCATGAAATTAGTAGAGGGAATGTTCTGATATTGAGTCAAAAACTGTGCAAAAAATTTGCTAACTGCTTCTTTGCTTTTCACAACTCCATTAACTTTCAAAAGGTCGATTTTTACTTTAGGAAAAAGGAAAGGAGTCAAATACAAAACATGAGGCTAAAGGAAAATATTAACTAAAGATCTTATCTGCTGAAAGAAGACTTCATTATATTTCAGTAACTTTTTTGTGTAGTTTGTGAGGACAAAGACTCTTCATTTACTGTAGACACATTTTATTAATTTACCATTTCAAGAGTGTAACTACAAATACAGTGTGAAAAAACAGAATTAATTTGTTTTAATTTCAGTGTTTAAACCACCACATGTTTTGAGACGACAGCAGAATATGAAAAATATGGCAACATTTTTCACATTTGCACAACACTTCTGTGTTGGGGGCACTACGGTTTCTGTTATTATCCCATTATTGTTGGAGTAAACAACAACATCATTACTATGATTAAATGGCATATGAAAATAAATTGAAAATTAAAACTTTTGATAAACAAAGGAAACTATAGAGAGAAAGAAAGCCAAAAATTTGCCAAGATGTCAATGGATGTTAAAAAATAGCTGATAGATGAAAATATTCATTAAGGTCAGTGTGTGGGCTTGAGGTAAAGAACCTATATAATTGAGGGTTTAAAAAAAAAAAGGTCAATATCAGCTCCAATGTGGCCACGTAAAATAATTGGATCAAGAGGAAAGGGCCTGGCCAGAAGTAGTGCAATCTGGGTCAGAGCTCATTAACATTACAATGTACAAAGGAAAATCAACAGCGTGGCAGATTGGAAGGTTGTGCATGCATCTTTACAGGGAATTTTGAGAAAAAGGTGAAGCCGATTCTGAGATGCTGAAACCTCTACATCTGACACCAACAATCATGCCACGTACAATCCTTTAAATCATGGGTCTTGTCTATTCTGTTTAGTCAAACAGGAATTAAACACCCTTTTATTCTTTATACATCTATATATCTGACTTGCAACCACATAGTTGACTTTTATAGCAGCTATTTGGGTTAACAAGCGGGTTGTACCTAACACAACAGCCACTAAATTTCCACAGAATATATTTATATTGATGGTAATTAATTAACCATATACAATATATATTTATTAATAAACAATGCATTAAATTACAATGCGGTCGCAAGGGAGAAACACGTTAGCTTAGCATTTTTCAATGCTCCACCAACCAAGTTCTGATGAACAATAGGACGCTCTGGCTTATATAGTTCTGAGATTCAAAAATAACCGCTCACAGGTAAGGTGACCATTCATTGGCTGGAGGTGTGGCCGCTAAAGCTTGTGGGAGGAAAATACTAAAGGCACACCTCTAGGAAGACTGAATTTAGCGTGAGTAGGCTACAGGGGGGGGTTGGCTGTGCTTCTGTCATGCAAAAACATACATACCTGGCTTTGTCTAGCTGTAGGCTTCTGCCTTTGTTGCTATTTTAACATGCTGTGGTATTCTTTCTGTCTTCCTATTTTACTCAATTAAATATATAAATTCTAATTCCTTCAATAAGAATTTCAATCCAGGTGTTATGAATGTATTCTCATGCCTCAATGCCTCAAACCCAAAAAATGTAATTTGCCACAAAGGTTTGAGTATTAGAGTATTTTACTTTATTTAGTATAAATCTTTTTAGAATCTGACAAAAATCTGACAGCACATCAAAAATTTAATTGATTCAACTCTAATGCATTAAGAAACAGTACAGTTATATCAGATACAAGTTAACTGTAATTGTGATGCATTACCTAGGCTAAAGACATCAAACTTACCAAACTGTAAATAGAGGCACTTAACTTGTCTATTTATCGACTTCATGATTCACAGAAAATGCCTCAAGAATAATGTCCTCTGTTGACAATCTGAGCTTGAAGACTTGCTCTACGTGATTAGACACAAGTCAGTTCATATTATAAAGGTAGGAAATACAGTTTGCTCTTCTAGAGCTAGAGGAGAGCAGAGAAGTGAATAACAATTTCTAAAAAATCTATTTTCCTACCATCCCACTGTCCACTGTTTGAAATGACTTTTCCCCCCTGAGAGTATAAGGATATAACCCAGTGTCTCCTAAGAGAGCCACGGCCAGTCTTGTGCTACAACTGCTGTTGGTTATGTGTAGAAAATAAAACCTAATTGAGTGTCTAGAGGTGACCAGTTAATGAAGCTACTGGTTCATCTACAGCTTGGCTTTACCCGGCTGCAGCTGCAAGCTCTGAAGCTTCATGGCCAATCCCATATTCCCTGTTATCTTCAGCTTGCCCTGGAAAAATGCCTGCGAATTGGAATGGAGGAGAACATCAAGTCAACGATGTTAGGAAATAAATCGCACTCCTATTCATGTGTGTACAATTCTCTCAATCTCTCTCTCTCTTCCTGTCTTTATGCAAGTATTTGTTGCCTTATATTTATCATATATTAAAGAAGGGTTCTGGAGGTGCTATAACACTTAAAGGATTAAAATCACGGTCATTTAGCAGATGCTTTTATCCAAAGTAACATACAGCACAGTGAGTAGGATCGTTAACTGTTGACAAATGTAAAAATTTTAAGTCGCTTTGGATAAAAGCGTCTGCTAAATGCTGTAAATCTAAATGTAGGATTGGGTACCGTTCACATTTGAATCGATACCAGAATGCCTAGAATTCAGTTCCGGTACCTAACGGTACCTTTTGTTCGGTACTTTACTCTCTCTGTAATAACAAAAATTAATAATTTCAGTTGTAAAAAATAAGTCCAAACTTGCATTTCACATCAAATATTTGTCTATGGGATTACAATTGTGCCAAAACTCTGTAACCTTGTGTTTTGAATGCTGTGCTTGTAAATTGAGGTTTGTGCTCACAAGTGAAGATTCACAAATGTGTAATTAAATTTCGCATGCTTGTATCATGAGTCGCAAATGTGTAATTTAATTGCTCAAGTTTGTATCATGATGTGTGATAAAATACATAAAATAAATGTTGCCAGCATGAATTTTACATGCCATGAATCAAGCTTGCGAAATTAAATTATACATTTGCGAATCGTCACTTACAACCACAAACCTCAATGCGCGAGCACGACATTCAAACCAGAAGCTTACCGAGTTTTGGCACTATTGTTATCCCATAGTTGTCATGTCAAGTTTTAAAAAGTCTAAGCACCGCTTTCGGCTCACCATTGCTGTGTTAAACACTGAACAAGATGCAGAGGTGACGTAATCTCATTCTCGTAGTCTCGCTCTCTCTTTCTCTCTACACTTTCACCCAGATGCGCTCGCAGGTACCGAAATTTGGCACTAATTGATTTGATGTGAACTGGTTCTAGTACGAACATAATTCGGTCGGTACCCTTAAAAAGTACCCAACCCTAACAGTTAGTAAAATTACAAGGAGCAGGTAGGGGTTAGTTATCTTACTCAAGGATGCATACAGGTAGGTCGGGGATGTCAGGGATCTAACCCATAACCTTACCACCACTAGCATGTCCTACCCTGAGGAGTGTACCTTTACATTTATTTTTTTTACATATGGAAAAGCAAAAATAATTCCAACTCCCAAGTTATTTCTTTTCATATTTTGTCTTAAATTAAAATCAAATCATGTCCTCTGCTCAAATAAACCATTGTGAATGGAGTGGAAGAGACTGATTGGGTTATAGGGTAGAGTTAGATCATACTGGAAAATAGAGCATTAGGGTGGATAGGAAAACACAGTGGCTTATTGGAGAAAGTCTCCAGGTCCCTTTGAACTAATCAGCTGTGCATCTTCTAAATACAGTGGATCTGAATTGGAGGGGCCCCGCCCACTGCCGCATTAAGGGTTAAGTTCTCAGGTACTGTAATAGAACTTACTGTTCTGTGTAAGTTCTATTGTTTGAAGTAATGTTCACAAAGACTAGCAAGCAAATACCTGTATTTATTATAAAATGATCTGTGTTGAGCAAAGACTTTATTCCTAATTAGTCCATAATTAAGGTCACAAAAGCATAAAAATACCACTAAGCTTTATGGACAGCATAAACAATACATGCAATAAAAATGATAGGTAACAGCCGGCAAGCAGGGGATGCAAACAAGATTAACTCTCAAAGATGGGCTTAAAAACAAGAACCCGTCAGAGGAAGCGGTAATGCCAGAATAAATGTCAATTTAATCAACTCACAGCACAGCTAAGTTCAATACTCACTGTCTGTGGGTTCATCTTCCCAGTCATCAAAGCCAACAAATCTGCATCGCTCATAGAAATGGTACAGTCTGCTTTCTTAGCTGTGAAAGACAGAGACATTAAAACTGCCATTTAACATTCGTAAAAAGTAATATTAATGTAGTTCATGATGTAAGATAACACAATAGGACTGACACTTTGACCTTGTCTTTCTACAGCCCACTAGAGAAAAGTTAGCATCGAGTTCTCGCTCACGAAAATCACAAGAAGTAATAAGTTTGAATGTTATTGACCAATGAGGTCAAGATCTTCGAGTAGCGGTAGCCATTTTTGCAGTTCTAATTGAATGCTTGCAAACATAAACAAACAGGAAATTTGTGAAAATGATTGCTAGCAAAATGCTAGATTTGTTTCATAGCATGCCGTAAAAAATAAAGATGAAAATATATAATAACCTGTGAATTGTAGCTTTTAAAAACAACTTGTATAACAAAACAACAACAATCGATTCTATTCAGCTACTATGGCCCTGTTCACACCTGGCATTAACATGTGTCTTGGCTGAGCTTTAGTAGGCTTTCACACCTGGCATTAGAATGCATCTCCACTTGATCACTTGAGATTGGATCTCACTTGCCCCGCTCTGTATGCAAATAAACACGTACATCATTTCCGTTTGCAAAGACTAAATTCTTTGTTTTTAAACCGGCGGGAGGCAGCAATGCACTTCCTGTGCCTAGTCTACTTTAAATTAAATGAAGAAATCAAAACAATACACATTGGGTATGCTGTATCCAAATTCCCATGTACTACATACTACGCAATCGCCCTATCGACCTACAGTAGTGTTGTCATGAGAAACTTCTGAGAATCGGTTATCACTGACCTCGACCTACATACTTTGCTAAATTAACAAAAATTTACAATTGTACAATTTGGCTGTCCAAAGGGCAATTACAAATGTTTAGCGCAGGCGACTTCAAGCTCATAAAATAAACATCTTCAATGGCAGTTAATTGTACAATTAGGCTACTGAATCATGTAGTTAGCTTGTCCACTGTTTCAGGTCCATCATTGTTTACACTTTCCAACTAAACTAATGTAAATTCATAGCAACAATTGCTTTCTGCTTATTATAATTTACATAAACATAGTTTACGTTTGTTATAAAACAAGCTAAACCTTTCATTATCCAATAACTATCAAGATGATCAAATATTTAGTAGATTTTGTCCCACAATAGGCCTATACATGAAGTTTAGAGCAGGGTTTTTCATAACACATGTGAAGAGAAAGAAAAGCAGGCTATACTTTATGTATAATTTATTATATTATTAATGTCAATGATTTTCTGTTTACACTCTAGAGAATGAGTCCCATCTTATTGCCACTATCTTCCCTGACCTTTATCTCTGTCGCCTGTCAATTGCTGCCCTACAAATAGATGTAGCTCACGGCTGGGCGAAGGACATCGACGTCCTTGGTTCATTTACTGGCTGGCACATGATGCTGCTGCGGCCTCCCCACCCTCAGTGCTGACTCCTGTATTAGGACATTTAAAATCCTACAAAACATAAAAGCATATTTCATAACATTCAACAGTAAGCTGTCCCAGAACATCATTGAGAGGTCATTTGGAAAGATGAAGACTCGCTGGCTGTCCTTTTTTCCCCCCAGGCCCTTGAAGTTAGCCCAGCATTTGATGCCGAGGTCATTGCCTGTTGTGCCATCCTTACATCTGCATTGACAATGGTGATCCTCGAAGCTGATGTTGTGGAGCATGTAGAACCTGCTGGGGAAATACCAGAAGAGAACTTTAGAGGAGCCCTCTCTGCAGCTGTGTCCGCTCCAGTGGTGCCTGCCTGTCACTGCCCTTCAGAAACATGATTACTGCTAACTGACCTACCTTTGGTTGGACATGTCCCTGACACTTTGTTAGGTATAGATGGACAGATTGATCTCTTTACCTGTTCCTTCATTTGCTATGTTGTTTTCATTGTCATTGATGTGGTTGATAAATTATAGGTAGAATTTATGTAGTTAAACCCCTGTCTTAGGGAATTTAAAATCCTCCAAAACATAAAAGCATATATGATAACATTAACATATCCTTTACCAGTTTTGATTCAATATGAATCTTTCTGTTGTAAATCTATCTCACTTTATATTTTTGTTTAAGGTTTTCCCATTTCTTTATAGAAGATTCAAACAAATACACAGGCATACTAGATGGCTTGAAATGAGCTAATGATCTAGACTGTACCAAAACAAAATATGATTGTATTTATATAATAATAATAATAATAATAATAATAATAATAATAATAATAATAATAATAATAATATGATTTTTATAAACTTTCTAAACTAGGACATCATTTCTCATTTCGTTGGAAACAAGCCGCTAGCTGGATAACGTTACTACAGTTAAATGCACTACTACATAGACAGGCTAACCAGTGGCTTGTTTTAAAATAACAGAACGTTTTTAAAGTTGATTATTTTAACTTAGAAGCGAAAAATAATACTTACATCCACATTGTGATGGGTCTATATCTTTGCGTGTTCCAGGCAAAATGAATGAGGGTACGTTGGCTACTTCCAATTATGCAGAGGATGTCAGTGGAGTAGGCAGTCCTTCGTTGTGGCCCGAGACACATCACGTACACACTGCTAAAAGAACGTGGCCGTAAGCGGCCAAGACCACCTCTGAATGTGGTCTGAGTGATCTGGTTTGGGTGCATTCACACCTGTACTGTCCACTTGGGGTCTATTCACTAAGGATGCATGATAATGCCAGGTGTGAACAGGGCCTGTGTCACTTGATTCAATACAATAATGACTCCACCTAGGGCCCATTCCTGAAATCATTTTCATATGCAGGTCTGATAAATCTGGTGTCTCTCTGAGACATTCATAAGAAAACTACATCTAGTGCTGCACAGGTAGTGACACCTGTAATAAGCTCCTAAACACAGCTTCAACAGTATAACATATCCGGTGACGCATAGGAAATCAATGCACTGGGGAGCTCTGCTACAGTTTGCCAGGCTCTTGTAGTTCTTTTGTTGGCCCTTCCTCCTCACCTGTGTCGTTGTGAACACACCCCTTGCCATTTTTCACATCCACAAACCATGTAGCCTCCTCGCCGCTTGGGCCGCCTTTTACTTTAAAGGCAAAAACTCCTCCGATCTTTTTTACAAACTGTTCCCCATCCTGTTAACAGTACATAGAAAGAACAATTACCTTCAACACTCATTGTAGCGTTTCAAGTAAATTGACAGTTGTTGTTAAGATAAAGCCCTATAATGGAATTTTCCTATAAGTAAGTATATTTCACATGCAAATTATATTCAGCAAAGCTTTGAATGAATGTCTTTCACAAGCATTCAAAGCTATTCAAAGTTTTTCAAGCTTATTTTCCTAAGTAATATGTACGGTTTTCAGTACTGTAATCCTGTGTTGACCATGTTTTCTATTAAACAACATTGCTTTCCTATCCATTACAAAAACAAAATGAACTTCGCATGTGATTTCATGTAGTTAACATGTGGATCACATGTGACATTCATGTTGTTTTTCTGTTAGGGATGCTACAAATTATTAAAACTAAGACTACATAAAAAGGTGAAATGGAAGGCTTAATAACAAACAGCAAGTCTGTATAAAACACTGGGTGTCTAATAGATAGCAGACATACAATAATTACAGGGACAGCGATCAACAAAGTTGGACAGGTGAGTAATTTTAAAATGTAATGACATAGTTAGCCTATTTTGAAAGATAAACTTGGTCTGTAATTTGTCTGCGATTTGCTAAAAAGGACAATTCATCCTATTTATTCCTGACAGCACTGTCAGGTTACGATATGATTAATCACTGCCACAAAGATAGTCATCTGAGTGAACCACTTATTGATTGATTTAAAACAATGCAATAAAATGTTTAATGAAGACAAAGAAATTACTAGTTTGGGAATTTATCCAAACTTTTGTCCACTTACATAGTGCTAACTGTTATAATTTTTATATAGCTATCTTATGTCTGCAAATCCCCTAGGTAGATGTTTTGTCAAGCAGCACCAATTTTAGCCATGATGTTTAAGATGTTTGATTGTTAGCATTAGTAGCAATTGTAATAGTGAACTCACGGACCATGGACCTTGTTTAAGGAAACGCAACCCATTTGAGACCAAGGTATGCATATGTGATGTTTTGCAGTGATGTTTTGCAATGCTGTAAAGCATTGAATTACCTCCTGCAATTTCTTGTTTATCTCCTGGAACACAGCGTGTGCTTTGAACCCTTCCAACCCATCACTAGCACTGGTGTGACTGGCTTGAATTCGCCACCTGTTGAAATGCAAGAGTTTGGAATAATAATGGGACATAATAAAGCCCTTAAAATCTATGATAAACTAGAAAGCAGATACTGAACTGTGAATCTGCAGTTTCCTTTATATGATATTCAGTGTTTGGACCTGAATAAAAGACCACTTATATATGCACTGCTCCAAAAAAGTTAAGGGAACACTGAAATCACATCGGGTCTTGATGAACGAAATATATTAAAAAGATCAAAATATTTACTGTACATCGTGTAATTTCCTGAGAACAAAATGAAATGACTAAATTACCAACCGATTAAAGGCTGGATTCAAACTCCAAAAATCAAACAATTGAAATCACAGGCTGTTCCAACTTGTGTAAATTTTATCACGGCAACTCATGATGTGATTCAGTAGTGTGTATGGCCCCCACGTGCCTGTATGCACTCCCTACAACATCTGGGCATGCTCCTGATGAGACGATGGATGGTGCCCTGGGGGATCTCCTCCCAGACGTGGATCAGGGCATCAGTGAGCTCCTGGACAGTCTGTGGTGCTGCTTGGCGGCGTCGGATGCACCGGTACATAACATCCCATAGGTTCTCAATTGGATTCAGGTCTCTTGAACGTGAGGGCCAGTCAATGGTATCAATGCCATCATCATCTAGGAACTGCCTACACACTCTGGTCACATGAGGCCGGGCATTGTCCTGCACCAGGAGGAACCCAGGGCCCACTGCACCAACGTAAGGTTTGACGATGGGTCTGAGGATTTCATACCGGTACCCAAGAGCAGTAAGGTTACCGTGGATAGCACGTGGAGGTCTGTGTGACCCTCCACAGATATGCCTCCCCAGACCATCACTGACCCACTGCCAAACCAGTCATGCTGGATGATGTTGCAGGCAGCAAAACATTCACCACGGCGTCTCCAGACTCTTTCACGTCTGTCACATGTGCTCAGTGTGAACCTGCTCTCATCTGTGAAGAGAACGGGGCTCCAATGGCAGACCTGCCAATTCTGGTGTTCTCTGGAGAAATCGAGCTGCACGGTGCTGGGATGTGAGCACAGGTCCCACTAGAGGACGTTGAGCTCTCATGCCAACCTCATGGAGTCTGTTTCTGACAGTTTGGTCAGAAACATACACACCGGGAGCCTGCTATAAGTTATTTTGAAGGGCACTGGCAGTGCTCCTCCTGTTCCTCCACGCAAAGGAGCAGATAGCGGTCCTGCTGCTGGGTGCCTATCTCAGCTCTCCTCGTGTAATGCCCCGTCTCCTGGTATCTCCTCCAGGCTCTTGAGACTGTATTGACACAACAAACCTTCTTGCGACGTCACGTATGGATGTGCCATCCTGGAGGAGCTGGACTGCCTGTGCAACCTGAATGGGCTGCAGGTACCGCCTCATGCTACCAGTAGTGACAAAGACACTAGAAAAACGCAAAACTAGAAAAGAATCTGCAGGAAGGATAAGGAGAGAGCAATTGTCTGTGGCCACCACCTGCAAAGCCATTCCCTTTTTGGGGGTTGTCTTACTGTTGCCTCTCCAGTGCACCTGTTGTCACTTTTATTTGCACCAAAACTGGTGATAATGTTTCACAATCGCTTAAATGCTTCCTAACTGGACAGATTGATATCCCTGAAGTTTAATGGACTTGGTGTTATACTGTGATGATTATGTGTTCCCTTACATTTTTTGAGCAGTGTGTATACACACACACATATAAATGGTGCATAATGGCTTGGCAATGATATCTACAGAAAGTTTGGAGTGCATTTTTGTCAACAGTGTCTTTAAAGTAAAGTGCTAGTGATGACTACATTCTATATAAGCTAGAATGACCATGAATAGTCCTTTTTATTTACTTTAGTTCCAGTGGCACTACAGAGGCTTAGTCACTGCACAGTGGTGGCATTGGTGGACCTTTAAATTAAATTATAAACAACTAAGATAGATTTGTCCTAAAACCTGCTTTGATATTTATATGCAGTCAGGGTCTATGCAGTTATGTTAACGTTATAACGTATTTAGGCCATATTATACAATGCACGCCTAATTTACACTGATTGTTTTCTTTAGGCCCGATCAAATCTACCTAATCAAATGAATAAACACGCAACGTTATAAAACATAAATGACTGACCTTAATTAGATTAAATAATTCAAGAACAAGGGCTTTTAAACGCAATTAAAACTACAATGGGTTGGTATTTAACGCAAAATATACTCACTTTTCTCTCTGTGATTCAGGCATGTTATTATGTAGTCAAATAAATAGACAATTCCTTCCCAAGACAAGACGCCGTGTCTCCGTGTATGGCCTACGGTTCGTCAAAATCATGGATGGTCAAAATGTAGCTACTTCCGTGTATCTCTTATTCTGTCTTTCATCTCCAGACTGTGGTTGTCGATAACAGATGCAATGATTGCGATTTCTGCAGAGCACTCTTAACCTTAATCATCACAATACACACAAAGAAATTCATACTTTTTCTACAATTAATATGTTTCTGTCCCTAATGTGAATTTCACTTGGTGGTAGTACAATCAACATATTATATATCACAGTAGTCTGATGTGATGCCAATGTACACATTTATCTGCTGGCTTTCTTATTTGCTTGTGCGCGCGTCACTAGTTGTAGCGCCTCGCTATCCACTAATAACAGTGATAATATACTGCTCTCTGCTGGCCAGAAAGCCTACTGCAATGACACACTGGAGAAATAGATAAGCTGCTGTTCCATAAATCCATGTGCTATACCAACCAGATGGTCTTTCTACATGAAATCCTCCAGACTACCCAAAATGTGTAAAACATACATAAAAAATTCAGTGATTAATAATGTATTATGCATTTCATACTTTGCTTATATAATATATGACCATGTATATTTGAGGTGGGTTGTGAAAAAGTGACTTACACATTTGATTAAATGGGTAGAGCAATAAATACCGCTTTATCATCATCACAGACATTACAACTCTCTTTCAGTGAAAACATCAGTACTAGTCACTACTTTCATTCTCCCTAGGCAGTTCCACAATGATTGTAGACATACATGTGATGTGACATAGTATATGTGAATATGTGAAATTATATATACTCAAATCAAAATTCTAGAACAGAATTAATTATCTTGCGTCATTTGCTCTGAGGTAGAAAAACCAAAATCCCCTTAACAGTAGGAACGCGATACATTAACCACTGTTGTCAACAGTTCTAAACACCAACCCATCTAATGGAGTCACGTGGTTTTCTTATTTCCTGTTCATGGTCATTACAGGTACAGGAACTGTCGTGTAAATATTTGTATGATAGCGAGCGCTTCTTAATACACATAGAGTTTATAAAGATTATGTAGAAGCCTCGGCGTTAGCTATATCCAAGTAGAAAGAAGTGACAGCATTATCTTGGACGCATTTTGCCTGTCTGTTTTCCACAGCATTTCATCGGGTAGTCAGGTTGGTATCTACACCAATGGCAAATCTGCTTTCAATGCAGTTTAGTGGCTCCCTAAAAAAATCTGTGCCGATAAGGAATGTTGCATTGGTAATCAATAAGCGATACATGAGCAGAAAAGATGGATCGTCATCTGAATACTTGCACCAAAGTGTCGTTCCCTCAATGCATTATCAGAAGAGTTTACCGAGGTAAGTGGTATGCTAACTGCTGTTGTTAAGCCTATCGTACAGAGAAGGCTACTACACATATAGGCAATTTTTTTAATAAATCCAATATAGGCTAGCGTATTCAGGGTGACAAAAAATAGCATATAAATACATTGGGGGTCACAGAGGCTGTTCTGTAATTCTGTAAAAGGGTGACCCGGGAAGAATTTTATGAAAAGTAGGCGAAAGTTCACGGATGATTGACCTTTGAACAACAACGAGGGAGCGCTGGCAGGCTAACTAAAAGTATAACACAAAAATATATCATAAGTTATATACTTTATATATATAAATATAAATTATTTTAGTGAATTCTAACGTCTTAATTTAAAGTGAAATCTCCCTCTTAATTATCTTAAATGGCGGAGGGATTTAAAGATACATGTACATGTAAGTGCTTACCCAAAGATATGTTGGGATGAGGGAATTTACTTGGAAAGAGGGATATCTCAAGTTCTTTCTGTAAAATCCAGTTATGAAATCTTTCCAATCATATGATTGTGATTAATTCTCAGGCTACCTATACCAAAGCTGGAAGATACGATCAGAAGATATCTAGCAGCCCAGAAGCCACTTTTGGACGATGACCAATTCAGGTTGGTACATATCAATTGTATTGCAACAGCTGTAGTGTTGAAAATCTCAATTCTGATCACGATTCACTTTAATGTGCTCTCAGGACCACAGAGAAATTGGCCCAAGATTTCCAGAATGGCATGGGGAAACAGCTACACGAACAACTGGTCACTCAGGACAAGAACAATAAACACACCAGCTATATTTCAGGTGAACATGGCTTTGCAACTGTCAGCATGGAGCCTTTGTCATGTCATGTGTGTGAGCACCCCTTTATTTAGTCCTCTTCTTTTTCCTCTCCTTTAGCCCCGTGGTTTGATATGTACCTGTCGGCACGGGACTCTGTGGTGCTCAACTTCAACCCCTTCATGTCCTTCAACCCCGACCCCAAGATGGAATACAACGACCAGCTGGTGCGAGGGACAAATATGGTGTGCTCTGCAGTGTGCTTCATGAAGACGCTGCGAGCCGGCCTGCTGGAGCCAGAGGTCTTCCATCTCAACCCGGCCAAGAGTGACACGGACACCTTCAAAAAATTGATCCGCTGGGTCCCGTCTTCATTGTCCTGGTATGGCGCCTACATGGTGAATGCCTACCCCCTGGACATGTCGCAGTACTTCCGCCTCTTCAATTCCACCCGCATCCCCAAGGACGGACGGGATGAGCTGTTCACCGACGAGAAAGGGCGCCATCTTCTGGTAATGAGGAAAGGCCACATGTATGTGTTTGAGATCATCGACAGGGATGGGAATTTGGTGGAGCCTGCAGAGATTCAGGCCCACCTGAAGTACATTCTGTCTGACACGACTCCAGCGCCCGACTTCCCACTCGGGGTGCTGACCAGCGAGAGCAGGGATGTCTGGGCTGGACTGAGGGACAAGCTGGTAGAGGCTGGAAACGGAGAGGCTCTGAAGAAGGTCGACAGCGCCCTCTTCTGCCTCTGCCTGGACGATGAGACCATGCGGGACCATATCCACATCTCCCACAACATGCTGCACGGGGACGGCTGCAACCGCTGGTACGACAAGTCCTTCAGCATCATTCTGAGCAAGGACGGACAGGCGGCCATAAATTTTGAGCATTCCTGGGGTGATGGTGTGGCTGTGCTCCGCTTCCAGAACGAGATCTTCAAAGACACCACAGAACAGCCGCTGGTGAACCCTGGCTCTGCTCCTGCAGCTGTAGACTCGGCCTCCGCAGTGCACAGACTCGAGTTTAACCTGGACGAGGAGCTGAAGAACGGCATTGTCAAAGCCAAGGAAAACTTCCACGCAGCCACGTCAAAGCTCGCCATAGATGCCATGGAATTTAAAAAAGGCGGGAAAGAGCAGTTGAAAAAGAAGAAGTTGAGTCCCGATGCTATAGCCCAACTAGCATTTCAAATGGGCTTCCTGAGGCAATATGGGAAGACTGTGGCCACTTACGAGTCCTGTAGCACTGCAGCGTTCAAACACGGCCGCACAGAAACCATCAGGCCAGCTACCATACACACAAAACGCTGTGCGCATGCATTTGTTTGCCAGCCAGGAAAACACGGTGTCGAGCAACTGCTGGCTATGCTAAACGAATGCTCTAAATATCATGGCCAACTCACTAAGGAAGCAGCTATGGGTGAGTATATACCTATAGCATATTCTATATCCACACATACGGTGTTTCGTTTCAACCAATCACATTTTTAAACATTTAAGTATTTCTCACACTTAAGTAATATTGCTACAGCTATTTTCTCATGTCTATCAGGTTCTCACTCATTTTACTGAGGCTTGCTTTTATTATATAATCTTCATTGACAAACAAAGGACATCCGTAGTAGGTGATGACATGTCATTTCTCTCACCAGGACAAGGTTTTGACCGACATCTGTTTGCCCTGCGCTACCTGGCTAACTCCAAGGGCCAGGATCTGCACACCATGTATAAGGACCCAGCGTACACTGCAATCAACCACAACATCCTCTCCACTAGCACTCTGACCAGTCCTGCTGTCAGCTTAGGTGGCTTTGCCCCAGTTGTGCCTGATGGTTTCGGTGTGGGCTACGGTGTCCATGACCACTGGATCGGCTGCAACGTGTCTAGCTACCCAGCTCGTAACGTCCATGAGTTCCTGCAGTGTGTCCACAAGTCCTTAGAGGACATCTTTACTGTGTTGGAGGGAAAGCCTATCAGCTAAGAGGGCCATACCTGGTCACCACGCCAACAAAATCACGTGACTGTGAAATGTATGTTGTGCAGCCCTACAGTAACTTTGCAGACTCATTTTGTCTTGTCATGAGTATCAACCATTATATGGGGCAGGATAGTCTAGGGGTTAGGGTGGGTTTGATCCCAACAAGCTGGCTGTTGAGCGAGATGCCTTAACCCCTACCTGCGCCTTTTATAGTTGTACTGACTGTAAGACACTAAAATCGTCTGCTAATTTTAACCTCATAGCAAATGTTGATAAAACATGCAAAGGGTGAAGAAATATTGTATATGTAGGTATTACCTGTAGGTTTGCACATTAAATGAATCCTGTGAGTTAAGGGCAAGTGACCATGATCATCTCGTCGTGAGGAATTTTCATTGCCTTACAAATTAGAAGAAATAATATATACTCTTGAATGTATCTTGAAATGCATCACTTCTGGTTGACCTATTTTGTTTTTCATTATAGGATATGTTCACTCTTTCAATCCAGACTTTTTAATAAAATGTTTCATTGTTTATCACTGGGCATAAAATGTATTTCCACTGCTTAAACGTTGAAACTATGATAAATGAACATTTCAGGAAGCTAGTATAAGCTGACATGTACTTGTAAAATTATTCTTCCAGGTTTTATGCCATAGCAACAGTCACCCTGGAATTGGGAAGTTTTAATAGTTAACCTACTCTAGCTAATGCTACTTTACCCGTTACCCTCCAGATAAAATAGTTAAGTTTAAAAGTCTAGTGTACAGACCTAATACTTTTAGTCAGGTCTGGGCCATCATTGTAAAATAATATTTTCAATCAAGGAGCCCGTCTCAGTGAATAGAATGTGTGAACTCACAATTACAAACTCAATGTCCTGTGAACTGAAACAATATCTAAACAAAATATACATTACGTTTCCTTTTTTTTTTTTTTTTTAAGTAGATCTATCATGGCTTTTGAAGGCTGAATTTGTTGTGCACTGGACTGTTTTATGAGCCCTTTGAGCCCCCCCCCAGCTAAAAAACTGAAGCTGAGAGGTGGTGCTTGATAAACGATATAACAAACAATGGGAAACACATTAAAGTTTTCTAATTCTTTATTTAAAATAAAAAAAGTCCAAAAAAATCACATGTACAAATGCTGTAGTACAACAAAGCAAACAAAACTAAAATCCAAATCTTAGATAGGCTTGATCTTAAAGTGTAGCCCAATAAGACTGAAGACGAGACATTTCAGATCTTGAACCAGGTAGTAGAACACACGAAGACCTTCCGGATCCCTAAATAAATCAAAAGGTTTAAAAGTTAGTCCAGTGCACCGATCAAATAATTGACACACCACTTTTGTAAAAGAATACTTACTTTGACTGGTTGACATCAATCAAGGAGCCAATCTTAGAGGTTGTGAATGAAATGTGCTCATCTCCAATAACAATTTCCAGCTCCTGTAAAATATGAAGAGTGGGGAGAAAGTGTATCAAATGTAAAATGTTGCATATTGAGAATAATCAAAGTAAAGTCGATTTAAAGTAATTTTGAACTTCTGACTCAATAGCTTTCTTACACAAATATAGGTACACAGAAATATAGTCTCCCATGAAATAATCCCTCATTTGCGGTACGCGAAGAACAGGAAACAGTTTACCAACCTTCACTCACTTGCATTGTTTCTCAAAAATATACTTTTAATGCATCTATAAAGCCAATACTTAAGTATGCATTCTCAAGTTAGTTATGAATGCAAAGTCAAATTGTTTGTGTAAATATTTTAATTCTGGTTTAAAACCTGGAAACATTAAATAATTAGGTGTGTTTTAGAGAAACAACAAAGAACATGGCTAACCAATCAATAGTGAGAAAGCGGCAGCGTGCTAACCTGTCTGCCAACTCTATCAGGAGGCGGCCAGAGGGCATCATCTTCTTTTGTAATTTCACTGTCATCAATGATCCTCTTCAGCTCCTCCATTACGCTCTTGTGTACATAGGCCTACATCAGTGAAAATTTAGTCAGAAAACAGAATAAAAAGAAAATTACACAACTGATCTAACATCAGCTAAATTATTTAGTCTTTAAAGCATTTCCTCATTTGCAATAGAAGCAGATAAAGGGGATCCAAAAGGGTCATATCTAGTCAGTAATGTTGCAGTAGTTCACAAACAGACTGTTAATGCATACCTCTTTTCTGATCATGACGTCGTTCTTGTAATTGCTGTTGTTTGCATACCTGAGTTTTCCTGCAAGATAACAAGTTGTTAAAAAATATACAGTAAAATATGCACCAAATACAAATTCGCGCTGCTACTAGCGTTAGCACCCATCGCTAACGCCGTATGCTACATACGCATGATACAGTCCGCATTGGAATTGCAGGACTATTAAGTTATAATTTACTATTTTTGTGCTGGTCGTAATGTTATTTCTATTCAACATTAGCTATGTTCATTTTTTCGCGTAGAGTAAACAGCGGAGATACATTCGTGCAAATCAAACTACTCTAATGCAATGTGGCCTAATGAGCCACTATTAGCTAAGCTAAGTGCTAGCAAACAGGAAAGCTAGAACAACGAACTTGCCGCCTAACTTACCATCGGGTCGAAACTCAAATTCAAGGAACTCGTGTCCGAACTTTCCTTTGTGCCCGACATAATATCTCAAATAAAAGTCACTTGTTGACATTTTTGCTCTTCAGAACGGAGCAATCTTTGTGAAGTCTAGGAGAGCAAAGCAAACGTTTGCTAACACTCTGCATTCAACTCAGTGTTCATGTGCGCTTGCGCATGGCGGTGCAAGGAAGTTGTTGAAGTCGCAATGTAATGATGTCATCATCTGTCGCACAGAGGAACACGCGTGGTCAATGGTAAATGATGGCTGGTTCAGTCTCACAACAACTTGAGGATTTATTGAATCCTTTACCTAAATACGCGGATCCAGAGGATGACCAAGATGAAGAAACAAAAGCCAAGGTCATAGAGTTTAATGAAGATGATGAAGAGGAAGCAGTTGGCCTCAGTGTTTTGCGGAAGCGCAACTCAGCACTGCTTTCAGAGACAGACGGTCGCTACCTAGGAAAGCCAGTCTCTCGTAAACAGTTGCTGGAGGATATTGGTGAGTCTGGAGATGAGGACGACGACGACTATGATGATGATATAATAAATAAAGAAGAAGATAGAGATTCTGATGAAGATGGCAGGATTGAATGTGGAGACGAGGTTGAAGATGAATACGACGAGGAAGAAGAGTCAGAAGAACAGGGTGTGCTGCCCAGGGATGCAGCTAAGGTTAAAACACTGGTGTCCAAACTGAAGGACACCAACATCACAATTTCCCCAGAACTGGACTTCCACAAGCTGACAGATGGTATGGATGATTTGGGAGAGAGTGAAGAGGAAGAGAGTGATGAAGATGGTGGCTCAGAAGCAGATGAGATAGAAGATGAGGAGGAGGAGGAGGAAGATGAAAATCAAGAGACTGTGAGGACTTTCTCAAAAGAGAGAGTCGATGAGCAAGTTGAGAAAGGGAAGGCTGTAAAGGACCAACTGGCTTTGTGGGACCAGGTGCTTGAGGGGCGAATCAAACTCCAGAAGGTACTTGTGACTGCCAATCAGCTTCCACAGCCAGAAACGTTCCCAGAGTTTAAGAAGAGAGGTGGCGCAGAGTTTGTAGGCGCACTGAAGAACAGCCACAAAGCAATAAAGGCCCTCCAAAGATCCTTAGTGGAGCTTCAAGATCAGCTGCTATACCAGAACCCAGAAACGAGGCCCATCTCTCTGGGTAAGACGTGGGGAGCCGTGGCTCAGAGTGAGGATGAAGATATAAGTGAGGACGAGATGGAATCTGCATTGGCGGTTGGGCCGCCCAAAAGAAAACTGGAGATGCCAGAGTACCCAGATTTCATGGCCAAACGCTTTGCTGATTTCCAGCCCTATCGCAACGCCACACTGCAAAAGTGGCACGACAAAACTAGACTGACCATGGGCAAGAGCAGCAAGAGCTTTGCAGCGTTCGATAGGAACATCCTGACGCTGGTGGAGCAGGTGTTGATGGACAATGATAGGCTGGTGCGGCGCACGCAGACCCGACGGTCGGAATACAGAGTCCTGGGGAAAAAAGAGGTGTCCACTCCCACTGCCGAGGCCATTGCCATAGAAGAGGGGGAGGAGGCAGAGCCACTGATGAAGGCCAAAACACATCTCAAAGATCTGGACGAGGACATCTTCGATGACGACGATTTCTATCACCAGCTGCTCAGAGAGCTCATTGAACGCAAGACGAGTGCAGCGGACCCCAATGACCAGGTGGCTATGGGCAGGCAGTGGTTGGCCATCCAGAAATTGCGCAGCAAGATTAAAAAGAGGGTAGATACCAAGGCCAGCAAGGGCCGTAAAGTTCGGTTCCACATCCACAGCAAGCTGGTGAATTTCATGGCTCCCATTGATCACAGTTCCATGAATGATGAGGCTCGGACTGAATTGTATCGCTGCTTATTTGGTAACAACCTCTCAGTAAGGGACTGACCTAAGATATGAATGATGTGAATTACACGTAATTGATATAACCACCTTGTCTTTTCTTTAAAGTTCACAATGAGTATATGTTTTTGAGGTCCAGATTATGAAATTGATGTGAACTGTTTATTAATGAACACACCAGAGCTAAAGTGAGGGTTCAGTGGCCACATGTAAAATGTTTGTTCAAATTTAAGTATACCTGAGTAAGAGAAATATTAGTAAACTACAGTTAAAAGATGGGCTTTGATAAATGCTTCAGACATAAGTTACATCAGTTCCAGTTGCATTTATTCTGTCACACAATTAAATAAATTTCTTTCAGTTGTTTAATATAAGCAACTTGCCATAACATTTGTGTATTTTAATACATATTGCCACTTCGATGCATTTTTTTAATGTATGTAACATTAAAGCACATAATATTCTTAAACCTAATAGTCAGAATTACTTAGAACAGTTAATATACCATATATGACACATGGGAGACTTTGAGAAGCAAAACTAGTTTTAATACCTGAGATGATATCACATGATTATGTGTACAGAGGTAATTAACTTTCTTTTCATTGAATACTGTAGAACAGAAACTTCAGTGGTAAATAGTTGGCATATTCATTATAATGAAACCTGCATATAGTCACAAAATATTCATTAAAAAAGGCAGAGGTATGAAACCCATTGCACTTTCTAGGAATATTAACACTTTGAAATTAATTCAATCCATAACATAATATATTGCTTTTTAAATCATAAATTGATGCAGCTCAACAATAAGATAGTGCTATTCATACATCAAGAGAAATAATGTGTCTACAAAAACTGTTTATGACAAAGTGAAAATCTGTGATCTAGTTATTGTAATATTTCTCAATAGATTATACAACAAAGGCAAAAATCTAACAAATTGCATATTTGCCTATAACTATTGTAGAAATCTAAATTTGCTCTTTGGGGTTGGTTGGGGCTTGCAGTGACACATAAGTATGTTTATTTCACTGTCATGCACAAATAATATTTCTCTTTGGATATCTTGTTGGCCTCCATCAGTTGTTTTCATCCTCCATTCACTTCCACTGTTTCTTAAAAACATACTTTTAATTAGTCTAAGATGATCACTGTCTCTAATGGTATTAAGTTAATTTCAAATATTTTACAGATAACTGGAGTTCCTAAAAATACTTTCTGACAACAGATATGATCAGCAATGAGAGATGCTAGAAGTATGTTTTTGAAAAACAATAGAAATTAATGAGGATTAAAACAATGGATAATTTCTGGGCACAAGTCGACAATTGAATAAATTCCCCTTTATACAAAACAAAATTTCTTGCAAATGACTTCTGTCTTGGTATATACAAACATGTAATCTTCGACCTAAAGTGGAGAATTATTCTCAGTGTGGTCGACTGCTGCACTCCATATTGGGCTGGTCCTGTGATGTTCCATGGCCGTTGAGGCAATCATTAACTCGTTGGGTCAAACCACCATTAAGTATATCCTGGATGTGTTGAACTATGAGGTTTATAGCAACTGTATTAGGAGAAATGTAGATGCACAGTTAAAACAAACATTTTTGTTGATTCTTGAAATTAAACCTTCCTATTTCAAAACAAAGACAGAATTCTTTGTGACCAGAGTAGTTGATGCCTTCTGAATCCCTTCCTTGGTCTTGAAAGCACAAAAATCAGAAAATAAGTATGTTCCTCATGATTTTACAATTACATAATTTAGCAGACAATTACCTGCTGCTATTACATGGATGCTAACTCTAGGGCTCGAAACCACAACCTCCTGGTTGGGAGTTCAACACCTATACCACTAGACTATCCTGCCCATGATAACACTGTTGAGACTAGCTTCTTACAACTTCTCTAAAATGTCTTTAACAGTTTGAGTGCACCACAGTCAACTCATAAATGCATAACTCACCATGGTTTTCAGCACCTCTGGGTATGATCACATCAGCATACTTCTTTGTCTACGCAGCATGACGAAAATGCAAAAATTATAAGAAGATATCAAACTTACACCATCCCACACAATTTTGTTGAATTGCACGCAGGAAAGTACTCACTGGCAAACAGAACTCTTCAAATGCAGGCTTGACAAAAGTAATGTACTGGGAAAGAACACTTTCCAAGTCCCTTCCTCGTTCATTTATGTCACGAAGCACTAAAAAATATAGAATAAAGGTCTGGTTATGTATCCAGTTGCCTTAACTGTTAACTGCAATAAAGGGGTAGTGTGTATTTATTTGTCAAAAAGTTGTTTACCGAGTGTAATTCCTTTAAACCGAGGGATTATAAAGCAAAATGCTCATTCCGATCATGTACAGTACTACAGATGTAAACGCTACATATGCAAATACCATTTGCATCATACATACCATATTTTTTTTGCCATCAACTCTGGAATGCCTTTCCTGAACACCTGACAACATCACAAACACCAAGGTCTTTTCTGACTAACACAAAGCCACAACAACCCACCTCTGCGTGAGAGCCGTGTGTCTGCATCTGTGTCCACAAACAGTTTCATCTGAAAAAGGTCTCGGATCTCCTGATAGTAGAACATAAGGATTCCTTCAAACAGCATCACGTCAGTAGGGTAGACTGTAATCGTCTCTTCCTTCCTGCGTGTTGGACGATAAACAGGTAAGGGGACAGGATGAAGAAAAGCCCTAGCTTTGACACTCCTCACCCCTTTTCCAATTATATGCAAATACATTTCTACACACTGCCAATGAATTATAATGTCTCAGATTTAGAGACTAACTCACCTGGAGTGGCTGACAAAGTCATAGACAGGGATCTGTACCGTTTTGCCCTCCTTTATATCCAATAGAGTTGTGACTATGAGATCATTATCAAATGCATCTAAGGTATACAGAAGAATACAAAGCACCAGTCAGAAGAATTCTTCTACTGCAGCCCTTGAAATGGTACAGTCCTCGATTTGTGTCTTGAAATGCCCTTCTGGTTGAAGCTTGCTCTTCTGGGTGTTTAAACCCATCATGCACCAGAGTGCTGAGGTACTATATGCTCACAACCATTTTCTACCTCCTCCCCCACAGTCACCCACACGTGGACAGTGGCGTTGAAAAAATATATACCGTGAGCTGGGGCAGAAATTTGGGCGTTCTGGGGGCTCTATAACACAATCGACAAGGGTACTTTTAACTGTAGAATATTAATCTCTTCTAAATAGGTGACATTAGGAATGACAAGGGCATCAGAGGCTTCCCTAAATACTAGAAGTACCAGAATTTAGTCACTGATACTACAGACACAGACATGCTAATCATTGGATCACACATGAAGGGAATTCCACCAGCCGGCCCGGTTTCACAGCAATTCACAAAAATGATATACCTGGATGATCAAAGTTGAATTGTCCCCTGAGTGCTTTGGCCTTCTGCTCTGGGGTGAGGACCCTGTAGAAGCTGTCCTGGCTGAGTATAACCACCTGGCGCTGATGGTGGTCAATCTTGTTCTGTCCCAGCAGCTCCATTATCTTACTGCACACTGAGGTCTATCCGGGGGAGGATTGCATACACAGTAGTAGTATAGCCTTCTGGTCTTCTCAGAGAATTGTTTGCATTAAAGAGTTGGACTAATGTCATAGTTTTTTGATGATGATATACTGTATGATATATAAGAATTACCATTTTGACCTGCAGTGGACAGTTAATCCAGCTATAAAACAGTGAAAATGTAGGTAGAATGTGTAGGCTAACTAAGAATTTGGTATAGCAAATACTTTATTTATATGTAGCCTTAATTGTTTCATCACAAAAAAGTCTGAACCCTGAATGCAGACAAGTACACATGCACATGCCGTATATAGACCCACAAAACTGTACATTTCCTTTCCAATCTAAATAATGTGGGAAAGAACAGGTGGTTCAATAAACAGTTACTCCTGAAGGGGTAGATGTAATCATAACCGGAAGTCACCACAACTGTGTGGGGGGCCATAATTCATGGTTTAATGATTTAAGCTCTTCCATTACCTGTCATACTAACTGACTGCGTGTCACTTCATTGGCAGCTCTGACCACAAAAATATCACACACACTGCACCTGTCTTACAATTTAAATAAAGTAATTTGTATTCACAATAGGCTTCTATAAAGTACAGGTCCTTCACATAGCATTTACATTTGTTCTGGTTTGTAATACACTTTATGGGTGGGCAAAAATTGTCTTTAGCTGTAGTCATTTTACACTACTTGTAGTAAGTAAAAAAAATAAAAGAACAACTGAATACAACCTCACTTTGATTAACTAACTATTTAATAATAAAAATAAAAAAGATTTTCTGTCATACATGATGGCTGGCCCATATATCGTCAAAATATATGACAATATCAAGCTATTGAGTTCAGTCATAAATTCTGTTTTTTTCAGCTGAACAAATCTGTCATAATTCATATTGGCCAAACAAAAAATTATTACATGGCTAACTATTTGCCAGAGACAAAGGGCTTTAAATACAGTATTTTGATCAATCCCAATATGTATTCATATTAGTCATTTAATGGTGGAACGTTGACATAGCCCATTATGTGGTATGTTCAGGCAGGTTATATATTTACCAAAAACAGAGAACAGAATACCAGAAAAATGCCAACCTTGCCGCTGGCAGTTCCTCCGGCAACACCAATGACAAAAGGCTGCCGACTATTGTTCTTATTCTTATTATTGTTCTCATTTTCGGCTTGGTCGTCTGGCTTTGTTTGTTCGTCTCCTGCCATGCTTTATCTACGACGCTATGCGTTTGGGGTGCAAAAGTTCTTGGTAGGTGCGCTCCTCCTCTTTAGGACAATGACGATGGTGGTGATGATGTTAATGATAATGACTGTGATAGACGTAGAATAGAACAGAATAGAATAGAATAGAACAGATTAGAATAGAATATTGTTAATGTATGTTGTGTGATATAAACCTATATGGGATGGGTTTGTAACTGCCATCACATGTAGGATAAAGCATTCATTCATTATCAGATATATAGATAGATAGATAGATCTGATCTAGATAGAAAGGCTGGCAGCCTTCACCTCCCTATCTAGATCGCATAAAAAATTTGCAGCAGGCTTAGGCTACTCTACATCTCGGCAGTTACAGGAGTTTAGTGGCTAAAAATGTTTAACCAAATGACACAATTATAATAGGCTACACCTAGGTCAGCTAATAATGCAGGACTACGTTTTGTGTTTTGTATTTATTCATTAGTTTTAGCGTCACCTAGTGTCACACCTTAACATGCACGTAGCCTCTCTGGAATTTGTTATTTATAAATTGAAGAAATAGGTTTATGTGTTGTTGTTGTTGTTATAAGCCATCTATTTGTATATGATTATTATTATATTATATTTAATTTTATTGTACCTTTTTTTAGTTTGTCTATAGAAACAAACCGGCTATTACCTGAACACCGGATTAACAATCACCAAGAAACATTTTTTTCTAAATTATAACAATTTAACATTGATGCACATGTAAAATAATGTAAAATAACGTAAGCATTTTACGTTAGTTTACATTTGTTGTACTGTACTCGTTTTATTGTGAAATGAAAATATTACGCAGATGAACCGGAAGTGTTTTACTGCTCGCGTCGAGATACGTGACCTTTTCACTAAGTGCTGACCGAGCTTTATGGTACTGAAAACTAGGTTCATAGTAATGTGGTTTGTCTTTTAAAAATAAATACTCGACTTGACTATAAGTTGTCGTATTAAAGGAACAGCACATTCAAATTATAAGCAAGATAAAGACAAACATGAGTACAATGTTTGCAGACACCATTCTAATTGTGTTCATCTCAATTTGCACAGCGCTGTTAGCCGAAGGTAAGTGCTATTTACCTCGACTGACAGATCAGTCTGACAGATTTGGATCTTTATTAGCGGGGGAGTATTATACAGTATTATTAGTGCAACTAACATTTCCTCTAATTGATTGATCCAGCTATTGATCACATGTATCAAAATCACGATTTATTCTTTTTTTGATTAGCGTGGCAGTATCAACGTCGACCCCAGGTCATCACTTGGGTCTTTAACACTATTAAAAATACTACCATTGTGTGACGTCATCTTTATTCTTACATTATCTATTTTACATGTTTACTTTAATTATCTGTTTTATAATGTTTACATTTTTAATTAATTTTTTCGTTCAAGTATTTCTTTATTGGCTTGATTAAGTCATTATTCCTCTCTCATCATCCTTTCCTCTAATTTTACTTCCTAATTGAGTAACGTTAATACTTTTCAGAGACTGGGGGTTCTGCTTTGTTTTCACTGTCAAGCACCTTGTAAACTCTGCGTTTAGTGCTCTATATATAAAGTTATGATTGGGATTATTATAATTATTATTACTAATTGTAGCATTTATGGCACATGTACAATTTTAAAGAAACATAAACACTAAAGCTAAAATACGCAAATGAAGTATTCATGAAAGAGAAAACTGTCCCAAAGTAAAGGCAAAGCTAAAATGGTGAGTTTTGAGTGAACATGTAAAGCAAACCTTCATCTTTTAACAGCTCTCAGATCCAATGGGATACTTTTACCATTATTATTCAGATATACTAGGTTTTGAAGACTACTAGAGGGAGCTATTTTAATATAAAAATAGATGGGATTTTTGCTGGACCTTCTACTAGGCCTGTGCTTGTGTGACCATAAAGACACATGGGTATAGAAATATAGTAGTATATATGGGGTGACCAGATGTTTTTTTTAATGTTAAAAACCACATGATTTTTCTATTTTTGCGTTATAACCCTGTAATTATTTTCTCCTCAGGTATTACATGGGTTTTAGTCTATCGAACTGAAAAGTACAAAAGGCTAAAGGCTGAAGTGGAAAAGCAAAGCAAAAAACGTGAGTGATTTAAAAAAACAAAAACAACTGTGATTCAGTAGCTTACCTTATTTCTTCCTGTCATAAAAACTGTCTTTCTTCAATGTTTTATCAGTTGAGAAGAAAAAGGAGACCATCACAGAATCCGCAGGACGACAACAGAAGAAAAAGATTGGTGAGAAATAACCTTATCCAAATAACTGTATATATAAAGTGGAAAATGAATGCTGTACTTATGGATAGATCATTATATTATCGTCATATTTTTTATTATATTGTCACTGATTTTTTTTACAGAAAGGCAAGAGGAGAAACTGAAGAATAACAATAGAGATCTATCTATGGTGAGAGACGCCTACAGTAATGTTTTAAGGGAATGTATTACATTTGTACTGAAAATAACCTGTTACATTTTTATATATTTTTAGGTTCGGATGAAGTCCATGTTTGCCATAGGCTTTTGCTTTACTGCACTAATGGGCATGTTCAACTCTATGTAAGTCTTGTCTGCCTAGTATACCAGTTTAGACTAGGCCCTAACCGTTTAAATTTGAAGCACATTGTGATTTTTTGTATTTATTTATAGTAAACGTCAAGACCCCAAGTTTTACATCAACACAAGGGAAATATTATAATGTACTTTCAGACATTACTCTTCAAGTCAGTTATCTGCCACACTTACTCCTATTTTTCATGCTTCTTCTAGTTTTGATGGAAGGGTGGTGGCCAAATTGCCATTCGTCCCGCTGTCTTATATCCAGGGACTGTCTCACCGCAACCTTCTGGGCGAGGATTACACTGACTGTTCGTTCATCTTCCTCTACATACTGTGCACCATGTCAATCAGACAGGTAACCTTTTCATGTTTCAAAACTGGTTCAAAGAGTTAAGAAGTTCATTTATATTTAGGCTACATATGATATCTTGGTGACCCCTGTACGGTCATTAGATGCAACTGCACTCCACTCAACTGCCATAGGTTTTTGAAAGCTGTCATATTCTTTTGACTTTGAGTAGACCTCTTTCTCTCCTTATTCAGTTTAGGTGGTAGCTTTGTCCATGGCGGCAAGTCAGATAGCAGTGTCTGTTACCATGGCAATTTTTCCTGATGCACAACCACACAACGAGGGCTCTACCACTATTTCCCAATCAGTGCCCATTATTTTGTAATCCTGTGTATCCGACATTGCAATAAATTATACATTCATCTAATAACTGACATTTTTCAAAGGTAACACATGTGTTATGAGTAACAAAGCCTTATTGAGTAAAATGGTAACAAACGTATATACTGTACCAACTGCTTAGCAAATATAATGATATAATGAATGATTCTACATGATGATGATGATTTCTATCTTTTGTACTGTGGGGAGATTGTATTTTCCATTACATAATTGGTGTCTGTTCCTTCCACAGAACATTCAGAAGATGCTTGGTCTTGCTCCTTCCAGAGCAGCAACAAAGCAGGCGGGAGGGTTCCTGGGGCCCCCTCCTCAGGCAGCTAAGTTTTCCTAACCGCTAAGGACAGTCTGAAACTATCAGGTTGATACACAGTGACTGAATGCGTTTGCAGAAGTCATCATTTCCTCGTCAGAGCACAGACCTGGGCCCGCTATGGAAAGATATTTGTATTACCTGTTGGAGCTGTCACATGCACCCACAATGTCGCACCATAATGTTTTTGTTGCTAATTTAACTTTTAGATGAATTACCTTGGATATTATGAGACAATATCTATTAAGTATGTTGGTGTAAAAAAAATTACTAAAATTACAGACAATGCCATACATAGCCTAATAAAACCATCCTAATTTTGCAAGCTCTGCATCTACGATTTGCTTTTCTTTGCATATCATGACAATCTGGGAACTCTCAATTGAACTGGCACTTAATTAGCTTAATAAAACTATGCTTATTTGGCAAGCTATGCCTCTACGGTTTGCTTGATGTGTAAAGTTAAGCAAAAATATAGGAACGGAGCTTCAGGATGGCAAAATCAGGAGAGGTTTTTCCAGGCTAGCATTTAATTTCTGTTGGCACCAACTGAACTAACCACTTAGATGCTGATTGGCTGATGGTTCCTCACCTGACTTTTTAAATTGAGAGTTCCAAGACTGAAACGCACATTGTAGTAGAGGCTAAGCTTGCAACATCAGGAGGGTTTTACCATGCTAATACATGGATTTGACAATTGGTAAAAAGGCAAATTGATGATTACCAGTGTTATTGTTTGTATTGCCATTATAGATCAATAAAGTTTTATAAAATGGAATCAGTGTGTTACAGTTGTTTCTTCTGTTATAGCCTTAAATAGTAAGCTACTATTATTAGCATATTATACAGAGCTTCCAAGTCTCAATCTTTGACCGCAGGCATATCATCCAGTTCACACTCACATGCCACACCTCATATTTCTTACGCTGAGATTCCCAAAATAAAAAAATAAAAAAATAAAATAAAAATAAAAATAAAAAAAAAATATATATATATATATATATATATTTATTAATTTTTTTTCCTCACTTGGGCTTTCTAAAAAAGGCTACTGTGAGCTGAATACCATCTTTCAACTGAAGCAGTAGGTCCGGTAACCACCTCATTGTTGATCATTTGAATTATGTTTTTATTACTATAGAATAAAATACAACTAAGGGGGTTTAAGTATCCTAAAGTTGCTAGCTTTTGTAGAGACTATAAGCATTTCATTGTGATTAAAATGAAGGAAGCAAGAATATGGACCATTACTGAAATGGCCACAGCATATTAAACGAACAGGTTGCCTTGTTGAAACTGCAAACTGCAAAAAAGCTAAATCAACTAAATCAAAACTAAAAATGTCTTATTTTAAGCCTAGATACCCTGTATATGGAAACATTGACCCAGCATGGCCAGAGGCAGATAAAGATCGCGAAAATGTAAGGAATGACTGGCATTCACACGGCTGGTCCTCTCTACACGTTGGTACAGAAGGGAGAGGCAGGTTACAAAACTTACTTTTTGGAGAGAAAGCCCTGCAGTCCACTAAGAAAGAAGTGACTGGATGTTGCATCCTCCTTTCCTTCACAGCATAAATAATAAAAACCAAAACGCGTTCAGTTCTAGAAAGATAAACAACATAAAATCTAAACAGTTCACACCACATGTACAGTACTATCGTTGTGGCAATTTGGCCACACAACCAGATCTGGAACACGTTCCAATATATAACTCTTAAAGATAATTAAGGACTTCAAGCATGCTTCACTACAGCCATCCCTTGCAGCCCTGCTGGTGGTCATCACCTCCTGACATCTGCTGCGGCAGTGATGTTCTTCTGTGGGTTCTGGAACATTTGCGACGATTCATCCTCCAGTACTGCCCACATATCAGTTTTCTTAATCTGCATATTACTGATTGTTTATCAATCTTGATAAACAAAAATGTATCAAGATTTATAACATAATGATTTAGCCAACTGTGTCATCAAGGTAACACCAGTCACCATCTTGATGTTTGCTTTTTGTCAAATCATCTTCCAGGTTCTTCTCACATCGCCGGAACTCGTGAACAACTTACAATTACATGGAGCTATTACATGGAGCAGAACCCTAACCCTAGGGGCGGGGGCAGAACTGGGCCCTCATTCAATTATTGAATAATTCAAAAAAATTATTTAAATAGGCCTATTTGTAGAAAAAATAGCAGAGGAGAGGAATAGCAAGGGAAAAGGAGAGATCTGGGCGCAGGGGGGCCCATCTAAGATTATCTCGTCCCGGGCCCAGGCAGGACTGTCAGCTGGCCTGATGGTGGTTATGGTTATGGTCGTTTTTATAAATTATTATAACCAATTTTGAAAAATCAGAGATAGGCCTATTAGTCTTGCGTCACTAAAAATGGGCGTAGGTCTACTCCGACGGGCCCCGTCGGACGGGGCATGGGTCGTTATGGTCAGTGTGGTTCCCATAAAAATCCCATTCATATTCTGTATTGGGATTTTGATTATGAGTCATAATTTCGTAACCATCCAATGCAGACTTGCTAAAAATAGCTAAAAGTGACTGAATAGGAAAACTAATACAAAAACAATTTTCGTATATGGATTCGTATATATACAATATATACACTATTTTCAAGAATATAAACACTATGAGAAGGATTAAATTCAAGAAGAAGCGCGCTAAACTATTGTTATGAATGGAAGTCCTTGGAAACGCTATCATTCGCAATGGTTTATGGGATGAGTAGTAAATTACCTCATTTAAAATATTTTGTACACACCTTTGCCTTTTTTCCGTTTTTCTTTTATTTTTTTTGCACCGATTCAAATGTTTGATAGCCATGATTCATGTAGCTGGTTGGATTGGTTCAAGGCTTAAAACTCTTTATATAAGGATTTTTCGAAATGTCAATAGAGAAAATTACTTCCGGAACCAGAGCCCTTAAAAAAGTGGGCGGTCACTGTTGAGCTCTATATACACTCATGTTTTGCTCGTTTGTGTTCCATCTCTTCGACTGAAGTCCGTAAAGGTAACTGGGTGTCATTTTTACTGCTTGCATCTGACGGCACGTTGTAGTCTGCAGACTGTTTTCATTTATTTGTTACTTACTTAATGTTAATACTATCGTATCATGCGTATATAGCTTAAGTATATTTAAATCTTCGGTGTGCTTTGTGTTCACTTGTTCCTTTCACGGTTCACAGTTACTGCTCGACGCACAGTTTTTGCTCATCGCAAAAAATGGCCCACATTCTTGACACAATGCCCACTGCCTCGACTGGGACTGTCGTGGTCACAGATTCGCTGACTTTCTGGGGTGGAAATCGCGTCAAGCTCAATGGTTCCAAAAATGCTGAGCCCGTGTTTGAACCTGCAACTGGTAGGCTACAATATATAACAGATTTGTGTATATAGGTGTTTAATTCTTTGTTATATCGTTTATTGTACGAATCGTGGCAATATCACGATAATGCCTTCATAAAGGTAACTTTTAGGCTATCTAACCACGGTCAAGCCAGCTGTCATTCGCACACTTGGTCAAGTGGGCTGTTTTTGTGCCGTATTATGCACCCCCGCCGCGAAACTGTTTGAAAAGTGAAGCAAATCACCCGAATTCACTTTAATATCGCAACTAAACGAATTGTGGGGGGGTTCTATTTCACATTTTAATTCCTTGTGAATGGAAAAGAAGAGGAGAACATCGGTTATCTACATTCTTTAGAAGAGTGCTAAAAACATCGAGTAACTTTGTTTCCTAAATTATAGAGGCTATAAAAACACATTATGCCATAAGTTGAAAAAATAACAATGTTTTTTGGTTCTTGGGCACCACCTATTGCGAGGGTGGGGCCTCTTCTATTAAAGCTTTTGTATCATTGTATTAAATTGAACATTTACTGGCTTACAAACCTGTAGATGGTTCTCTTGCTGCAAGTTATATTAAAAGATTTACTTTGGAACGTCATTGTCCTGAAGGTTTTTGAATAATTCCCATAACATCCCACAGCCATTAGTTGGTCAGTGGGTATCTCACTTGAAAAAGTCCAGTTCTCACATCGATGTTACTCAATCTATTTCATGCCTATTTCAGTCATTAATTGTTCTCTCAGAGTACTGTTTACCTTCTAACTATATTCTGAGGTATTAAGCCCCGTGCTATGTTCAGTGCTATGAATCTGATGATTAATCTAATTACACCCACCTTATATTGAAAATAAACATACATTCCTTTTAAATTGTAGCTTGTGTGAATAATCTTTACTGCACGTTCTATAACAATTTAAATATCAAATATTTGTGTAGGTTGTGATACTACCTTTCGACGTCATTGATCCACCAGTGCTCCATAAGCCACTTTTGCTAGCATCTGCCTGCTTACAGGGGACAAACTCCAATCCATTGTTAAATAAATTTTAAAGTCTAACGACACCCCCAAGATCGTGGATCAGCAGTTTCCTTTAATCAAAATGCATTTTGGGGTCAACACAGCAACAAGCATCGAAGAACAAGGACCTTCCTCTCTCTGTGTGGTGGTGTGTGTGGTTCTGCTTCCCCTCACAATGTGTTGGAGATAAAATAAGTCTCCAGCATTTCTCTCTGAGTGCACATATATCAAGCTTAACCAAAACATAAGGGACCTTTAACAAACTAGTCGTGACCCCCACCGAGACAGGAGATCACGACCATAAACTTTAACTGGAGACACAGAGTGTGTTTACAAATGTGAGAACACTAACCTATTCATTCTTCTCTAAAATTCATGCATACACATTTCTATAGGGTCAGGGTGACTTGTTTAAGTACTGTTTCATATTTCTCTTTTTATTTTTTCTGGTATATTTCAGTGTGTCACAACCCTGAGCGCAGTAGCTCCCCTCTGGGCATCTGTGAATAACACAGATGCAGCTGCTGTATCTTGCGTGCGTGCACATATGGGCTCTGCTTTCCCTCTAAAGCAGAACATTGATTCCTGCCCTTAACTATAAAAAAAACATGAACAACCCAAATTGTAATATTTCAGTACCGGTACACTCAGGAATGCATTTTTTTTAAATCAACTTCAATCAATCCCCGGTGACTAATTGAATTAGGTACCGCTCAAGCAATTCTGTACCAGCAATCCTGGTCGCAGGGTAGGTCTACCATTATCAGGCCAATGCATCTCCAGCTTTTTCTGCTTTCTCTACTGGACAAAGGGTAAAACTTATCAAAACAAATGATAACAGTCATGGACCCCTCCTGGCCTTCATCACCAATTCCAAACATTAAAAGAGGATAGCTATCTCTTACCGCCCCTCTATAGATGATATTCGTCGTTCCTTTCAACTAGTCTAACAGCAAATTAACCCCAAATTGTCTGACCTTATCTGGACGTTCTTAATCAACATAGGCTTGGCAATGCATCTTTCATTGTAGTATGTCCAGTCATTGTGTCAAATTATACAAGTCAGTTGGAACAAGGTTTAGGGTAGCTTTTGATGTAATCATATGCTGCTAATCTTTTCTCTCATGTGCCTGGAACGCTAGTGTGGTGCAGAGCAAGCATACTTCATTGCAGTGGTTGGCGTTAGTATAGCAAGCGTACTTCATTGCATTTGCATTAATCCTTTCTCTGCACTCAGTGGTAAGATTTTAATAATCATGCATTATAATTTCTGTCTAGTAGAAACCATTGGGGCATTCTCGGGTTGCATGCATTTTGTCCCCTTCCTGTGTTTGAGGAATTCAACAGACATTTGTCCATGTAGACAAAAATATTTATGTGGGGCTCTACCTTTGCAGATGTTGTTGGATGCCACACGGTGACAACATGTTGACCTTAGCATTCCTGCTGGCTCTCTGTGTAAAGGCCTTCTTGGGCCTGTGGCTTGGTTGCTCAGGTGATGACTTTGGTGACGTGGTCTTGCTTCCCTGCGCTTCTCACGTGGTGTCCATGTTCACCTTTTTTGATCTGGAACTCTGTGCGAGCCTGTCCATTGATCTTATTGTCTTTTAGCAAAGAATGCAGGTACTTCTTGCAACCTTAGTTCTGCAACGGTGTTTTGGGTACCGATAATGGAAAGTCATTTAGCAGCCACTATTATCAGAAGTGACATACAGTGCAATCACAGGGAGCAGATACAGATGCTTGGGGTCAAGCATCACAGGTTGACCAGAGATCTTGGCCTCAGACTCATGACCTTCGGCTGGGAGTTGAACCCGATTGCTGGGCTATTAAGAGAAATACTAACTTTAAACAATAACGCTCAGGACGACGACTTTCCAAAGTAGATCTTTTAATAATAATATAATATCTTGCAGCAAGAGAGTCAATACATGCAGGTTGTAAGGCTACACGGTTGACTAACTTCTAATCAGTTGTTGCAAAGTTTTATACTGGGCTGTGCCCCTCTCCTCCCTTAGCCTGCGTGGCAGATCCAGTGAGCGGCCTGTTGCTTGCTCCCGTAGGCCAACCAGAGTGCAACACATTGTTATCTGTTGAGCCCCGGCCGCTGTGATGCCATTGTTATGGTTAACTGTGACATGTCCTTGGTGCAACACACAAAGGCTTAGGGGCACATTTATATGAACATTCAGTATTAAAACCATATTTTCCTAACTGCTATCCTTTTCTCTCTCATGTACAATTACAAATGTCACTTTCAGCTGGTTTTACACAGCCAGTTAGGTTCTCCACACAGCAGTCTGTCATATTTATTTAGGCTTTCAGGCTTTATTGCTTACTTGTGTATGGCCTTTCAGTCCATGTCCTTTGGATTCTGAAGCCTCCAGATGTCCTCATGTAGCGTTTTGATGTGGGCCCCGTTGGTCTGCCATGGTTAAGTATTCTGACATCTTAAGAATTATTGTTTTGTAATATGAAATGCCTCACCTGTCTTTGGGAGGTGGGGGTGGCTTTCTCCTTCAGCTTTCCCCTGGCCTCTTGGCACTTCTTTGAGAGGAGTTTTTTTTTTTTTTTTTTAATTCTTTTTAGATTCACTTCCATGGTCCTCCTACGGCCAGCTGGTGAAGGGAAGGCGGGGCTGTGAAAACCTGGGCATTGCAGACACAGTGTTATCAGTGAGAGGGAGACACGGCTTCCTCTCCTCCAGAGAGGGGGGGGGGGGAATAAATAAATACAATTCTACATATAAATTTGCCCCTACTAAATCTAACCCCTAGAACCTTTTTAAAATCTTACCGTTGAGTGGGTTGGTAAGGTATTTTAAATGGAATATTTTCAATGTGTGTTGCCCTCTGGCCTTATGAAAACACCGTCCCTACTCTGTCTAAATCGTTTGCGTGTGTTGTGTACATGCAAAGTCATTGTGGAGTCACCGTTCATCAAATTTTCTATTTGATGCAAATATTGCCCTTTACCAAAAAACTGCCTCTGCTATAGGCCAATTCATCGTCCAGTCAGACATATTATTACAAAAGATTGCATTAATTTTAATCTATCACTTAGGAGCGACCTCTTCAATTTTATTTAACTTTTCTAAGCTTATCTAAACACTTTGTCTGTTTAGATTGGCCCATGACTGACTACAAAAACTAAAAACCCACTTGTTGCTAGTGTATTTTAAACGCACAACAAAAACTGTCTCGCAACTTGTCCAGGTCTAATGAATGTGCGTCTGTAAAATATCAATTCTAGTTTACTGTCTTCGAGGTTCCGTAACACCTAGTGTTCCCCACGTCTGGGTCAAAGACTTCACAAAACGGCAGACAGAGATTGCAGCAGTAAAAGATATCACTTCCATTCTCCTCTAACCTGCTCTATATATCCACCTTCTATAATACAGTCGCACTAGGTACTTTTATACGTAATTATACTGTTATGCATTTATTTACTGTGGCACACACTCACTGTCCACACGGGCTGTTGGGTTATTCGTGCGTTTGCACAGCTTTATTCCCCCCGATTAGATCCACACAGGACTTAAACACTGCCTGGTATTGTACATGTGATCACACACTTTCATACAGCCGCGCACACACGCCACGCTGGTCGCTACCTCGCCGGGCAACCGCCAGGTTTTGCCTCTGGCATCTCTCCCGCAGCTGTAGGCCCTTACTGTTAAAAAGGGCAGACCGTTGATTACACAAATACACACACCTGTTCCCCAGCCCCGTGAACCACACCTCTCCACGTTCCCTTCCACACACGGACAAGCTAAACCACGCCCCCAACCCCACATTTACCTTACTAAGTAAGGATTTACAGTTATGAAAATACGATTTCTAACCTGTTAAAACAGGATAATGTGCAGTTATAATACTACAAAGCAGAACTCTCAAAGCATACGTTTGAACACACTGCAGACCAGACACACCGACCAGCCACACACACTGGTTGCAGCCCGTCCGCCAGAGACCGCTCCTTCATTTTCAGTCGCGCACACACAACCTCAATCTGACTCCATACAATTCATAATACAAAGGATCCTTAATACAATTCTTCAATCTGCTAGCTTTTCCCTTATTTCATCTTCCTTATTTTTCCAGGCAACGTTATTGAACCTACAACGGTTGTTTCTGGGATATGTCCTTCATATGACTAATCTTATCAGACTATTGGTTCCCCGAACCCTCTTTTTTGAGATTTTGTAGGCAACTTTATTGGGCCAAACGTCGGCCGTTTCCTGGGGTGTGTCCCACACACCACGCACTAATTTTACCACCACACATTCTAACATTTAGTTATACTAAATGTCTGGTTTAGGATGGACGACAGTTTTATCGGAAGGATTAACCTTCACTGTACATCACTTACACCTGATTAATTGGGGTATTAATACCTCGGGGAGAGCGACTCCCTCTTTTCCAATACCTTTATTCCTTCTTTTATCCTATTTAAATTGTATTCACTGCTATCCAAATTATACTAGGCGGAGGGTTCCAAAAGACCGTCCTAATTTTGAGTATAACAGGCGTCTGCTTACCTTTTTTGTATACCGGTTCAGTACTGCCCTTCGTAACCTGCCTCCGCTGGAAATTCTTTCAAACGTCACGATACTGTCTCCTCGATCACGTCGGGGTCACCAAATTGAAGGGAAAGTTTGGGATACTTCAGGTCCCTCACTTTCAGTGTGTTGGTTGATCGAGTTAGACTTCACAAAACCGTGACTGAGTATCGCAAAATCAGTTTTAATAAAGAGAGCGTGAATTACAATTCACGGAGCACTCCGGGTCTTTATCAAAGCTCTCGTTAACTCAATAACACAAAAATGTATGTTAGAGGCATGAAGTTCTAACAAAAGACTCACTCTCCCTTTCTGCTCCACAACATTTAAATACTAGGGTCTCTTAGGAGGGGCTCCCCTCCCCCTACAGGGACCCTACGAAGGTGCCTGGGTGAGGTGGTGGTTGTCTTTGGTACAACCAAATAAGGAGAATTTTCTTCACATTCTTGAAGATGCATAAACCTATTTCCTTTTTGTTTTTTCCCCTATGAGGGTATCTCCACATCCTGGACAAAGGTCAAATCTCTGGTACTAGCACATAAGGCTCATAGCACAATTTTACTTTTAATACATTTATTCCAAATAAGGCTGTCGCATAAGCAAAATCATATAACATTGATTGAGTAAGCTAATATAATCCTTCATTCTGCACTAGTCAAACTAGATACACACTTAATATCAAGCACTTTTACTGTAGCATTATGGATTTTTATTTTTTAATGGCAAAGTCCCTTATGATGAAAAGCAATATTTTCAAAAGCCACGCCTCCAAAACATGTGAATGCGCATTGAGTTCAGCTGGAGGACAAGTCAGTCTACCATAGTGTGACAAGCGGTCGCGGAGATGAGTGAAATCGTTATCATACATCAGCGTAACGCATCATGTCGGAATCGCAGGTAAGAAAACTCCTAACTTTATGAAAATAACTAACATGGTTGTAGGTCTACTCACTGTCAAGCTAGCATGTTTGTTGAGCATTGAGTTTGATTCAATAACGAGCTGGCAATAGTTGCATTAGATTAGGCAAAGCTAACCGCTTGCCATGACGCACATTTTTCCGTTACTATCAGTACACTTTGACGAACGCGAATTTTGTGTTGGACTCATAAGTTTTACGTTTTTTGCATGTTAGAACTTCTACGATGAGAGCTTTGTTGGCTCTGGTGAGGAATACACTCCAGAGCCCAGCACATCATCGCGTCAGGGCAAGACGGTAGGCAACCAGGGTCTGAGGACGGAGAGGTCGAAGTGCAGGAGCGAGGACCTGCATCGAGTTTTGAGTCTGCAAGCTCAAACGGCAGCATATGAACAGGTATGTGTATACACAAGCCCGTCGGGAAGGGTGTGGCGGGTGTTGGAATATGCGCCATTTCCGCATGTTCGTTCATGGAGTTGTAAGTAGGAGGAAACTATGTGTCCAAGTCTATAAAATCAGCTTTAATTATAGATAAATATACAAATCAGAGCTCTGGGCCTTCATTCACTAACCAATAACAAACAGTCACCAGTCAGGTCATGAAGTCTGACTCCCTATGCTTGACCCACACATTATATAGTCTCAGGAGGGCGTGGAAACTGGTCAACCTATATTTTCTATATAAGGAGTTGCTTTATCTTATGTGAAGGTGGTGGCAGCCTCTTATTGGCTGGAAGTCTCCTCTCCCTTATTGCTGACCCCCACAGTGTGATTGCATGTGATCTCATCCAGGTCTACACCGCTGTGGGGGTCTCCTGACTGCAATTACCTATCCTGTTGTCACACACAAACTCACAACTGTATTCATTCATGTCCTATGCCCATCCAGACTCTAACCCATAACATAATTCTTCTCAAACACAATTAAGAAATGCATATTTTGTTCTTTATTACTTACAAACAATTGCTATTACTAAACACTTTAAGCTAGCTGCTATAAAATAATAGACCAGAAAACGTTTATTTTCCTCACGGGGTAGCAAATGCAACAACACTTTTACATCGTATTAATGCCACATTAGATGTATTTTTTTTAACATAGATTTTTGTCTGGGTATTGTATCGGAAGTATTAATGCTTAATATACAGCTAATTTATAATATTTAATCAAAATCGAATTAGGCTCCGACGTCTCCTCTTCGTGCATTGATCTGCACTATGGACGCAACACGTGCATGAAAGTCAGTGGAATTCTATCTGCTGTTGCCATGACACTCACTAACGAACATGTTTGTGGCGACGACTCAATGATATAAAAACTAGATCAGTGCGATGACTAGACGACAACCGAACTTAAGTGTACATTGTTAGGAACAGAGACCTAAAAAATGTAACTAATGTTGGAACAAACTAGTGTTTTAATCATTTAAAAAGATTGCGATAATTCCAGTATTCTCAATTGGAATGGAAAGTTGGTTACTAACTAAACTAACCAACTATGTTATCAGCTAGCAAGCTGGTCTAACGAACTAACGTTAGCTAGCAGAGAGGGAGAGAGAGAGAAAGAGAGAGACAGGTTATGATGGTTGAAGGTGACTTACTAGCTAGTAGCTACCTACCAAGCCAACTATCAACCAGATAGGAATCCAGTCACACACCCCCATCTGTCTCAAATGGTTGTTTTTATAGTTAGGTTGGTTAACTAGCTCATTTTAATGATTTGACTAATACAGGCAGGTGAACGACGGTGTGGCCACTGAGTGACCAGACCAGTGGGAAGTATGAGTAAGATAAAACACTCTCGTGGGTTTCCTGTTGAATCCAAAAGAGGTTAAAAAAAAAGGTATAGTTGATTAACTTTTCAGCATATAAACTGTAAAATAAGTTTATTTCCCCACAATACAGTAATGACTTAATAATGCATATTATAAATATTATTCTCAAATAAATGAAAGCTGTCTGAAAGAGGGTCATCAGGGATATGGCAGCCAAACGGCAAACAGAGCAAGAGGAGGCAGCACAGAGTCAAACAGAGGACATGCACACATGCCTTTATTCAAGGTTGGTAAGGTCGATGGTTAAGATGTCTTCCTACCACTATTGCTGTAATTTTCCTCAGCAAAATTTAGTAGTAGTAATATTAAGGAAAAGCCATGTGCTTTGTGTTTAACTGTAGGGAAACGCCTCAGTGCAGCGCAGGGCCAGACATTCAAATGCAGCCATACCAGCCATCAACCCTGCCACTACCAAGGGATAAGCAGAAGAGATCTTTCAATGTGAAGTGGTTTAAAATGTGGGATTGGTTAGACTGGTGTGATGGCAAGGTGTTCTGCCATACTTGTAAAGTAGCAAATAAACTAAATGTTTTTGAATTTTGCTATCGGAGAAGACTTTATTGGCTTCTATGAAAGTTCTGCAAAAGACTCAAAGCATTCTATTAATGATCAAAGATGTGCTAATACACCTCAACTTAGATATAGCCCACCTCAGGACACAGTGCTATGATGGTGCATCTAATATGGCTGGCCATCTAAATGGAGTTCAAGGCACTTTTTATTCATTGCACAGCTTACTCGCTGAATCTGGCGCTACAACAGGCTGTCCGATCGGTGGCTATTGCACGTGATGCAATTGAGTATACAAAATGGAGACAAAGGCTGATCTCTGTCTACAAAGCGTCAAACTGCTTTTGAGCAAGCCCAGCTTGATCTTGTAGCTGAGAATGAAGACAACAATTACGTGACAGGAAAGCTGAAAAAGCTTTGCCCCACACGATGGGCTGTGCGTGTACATTCAATAGAGGCACTCATGGATCACTATGAGCCACTGAGGAATGCATTAGTGTCTTAAAACAGACAGTTTATGTGGCACCAAAGCAGGGGGATTTGTTGAGGTTATGTCAAGCTTCCGTTTTCTCTTTGGGATGGTAGTTTGTCAGAAAGCATTGGCCCCAGTAGAAAACCTGAGCTCCATCTTGCAGCATGCTAACTTATCAGCTGCAGAGGCCAAGAAAGCTGCCATACGAACCAAGTGAAATCTTGACTGCCCTGAGATGTGATGTCAAGTTCTCAGCTGTCTGGCAAGTTTGCCTTAAGAGGATGGATGCTCTGGGAGTGAATCCACCTAAACTTTTTTGGCTATTATTACACCACCTACAGCTTTGTCTGTGTTATGTAAATTTACCTGGTGTGTTATGTGGACACAGAAGTGCTGTTAAATAAGAAAAAGCCCTGTTCAATAAAAATATGTAATCATATTGATTAATGTTCTGTCCAATTACTTTCAACTTTGGGGTTTTAACAATTGTATATTCATATACAGGCTAGAATTCGAGAACTGAGCCTGGATCAGTCACATCAAGTCCTGGAACTCTACCTGACTCGTAACCCAAGTCTGTTCTTCAAGGGGCATCAGAAAATGCTCCTCCTGGATCAGGTCAAAAAGAATATTTTACCCTGTTCTGGAAAATGTATACATTCTTTTAAATAAAATTTTGAAAATGATAAATGCCCTTTCTTTACATTTGCAGCATACACAATTAAACTACATTTATGTTTAAGTCTTATGTCTCAACTAATGACAACCAAATGTGGTATGACAGTTGTTTATTGAAAAAATACAAATACCTTTATCACAAAAAACATCAACACCATAAAAAAATTATATACAGGATGAAAGACAAGGTGGATTCAGAGGCATCTTGACTGACCATGAAAAAAGGTTAGACTTGGCAAGTAGTGTCGTATCGCTGCTGTGTAGATAATTCAGTCTTTCGGCAGTGAAAAAAACAACGCATGTTTTTGGGTTCAGCTCTAGTCAAACTATATGCACATTTAATATCAAGCACTTTTACAGTGGCAATTTATTTACTTTTTTTTTTTTTTCATATGTAAATACGAATGTCGGATGGCTTGACCGAGGTGCTATCTAGGTCAGATGGTATTGTGTAATAAGCGGGTTCCATTTTTTTTTTTTTTTAAATGGAGAGTAATAAATCAATTTAAATGAGAATTTTTTTTTATTTTATCTGCTTGGAACATTTATTTAAAAATTTTTAACATACTTTCACCCTGTCAATATTTCAACAGTAGCCTAAATGGGCATATGTCATTGTTGGAAATGATGTCTTGACAATTACAATTGGGTAATTTTGCAGATGCTTTTATCCAAAAAGTACCATCCCAAGTATTAGGGCAGTGGTTCTTAACCTTGTTGGATGTACTGAACCCCACCAGTTTCATATCCGCATTCACGAACCCACCGAAGGGGGCGTGTCATCACGAATCATGAGTCGGGTGTGTCTTATCCTCCGCCGAACCCCTAAGACTGACTCACCGAACCCCTGGGGTTCGATCGAACCCAGGTTAAGAACCACTGTATTAGGCGTTTAGGCATCTTCCCCAAGGATGTTTACAGGTAGGGCGTGCATGTTAGGATAGAACCCACAACCTTTCAGCTAGGACTATAGTAGTATAGTAGGCCTATAGTATAGTTTAACATTTTGCGAAGTAGGCTATATGTCTTCTATAGGCCTATGCTAAATGTTCCCCTATCTTATGGGCCCTATCTTACACGCGGCACCAGGCAAGTGTCTGTTTGCATTTGCTTTTTATTTCACTTTTTTTTTTTTTTTTTTTTTTTTTTTGTGCGCAAGATAGTAATATGTGCCTACATAGGCGGGTGCACAACGCGCTTAAACTCTGCTTGTTACACACACAGTAGCGTACAAACATGTAAAAGATTCAAAATACAAATTATGTGAAAGTATGTTATTGTGTAAATCAAGATATTTTTTATCCTCTGGAATCCTGCTGTTGCCGTAGATGGTCTGCTTGCGCTTTTTCACTTCGCAAGAGCAGATCAGTTTCCTCTGCAGCAAAGCATTCTTTTTTACTACTAGGCCTAATATGCTATGACCATGTTTTCAGCCGTTAAATTAGCAAAAGTTGATTTGACACACCCTAAATACACTTGCGCCATGCACTTCAGACTGTGGCTTACATCGTTAAAATAGGGCCCTATGTCTCTTCGATCTGTAGGCCGTATTCTGTGTGACATGGTGCCTTGCGGGGCAGAGGAGGTGGATCACGCCATCAAGAGTGCCCACAGTGCCTACCTAAAATGGAGCAAGATGGCAGGCATGCAGAGGTCTCGGGTTATGCTAGAGGCTGCTCGCCTTATCAGGGTAAGATGTATACATTTTATTATGACATTTGATTTGTAAAGATGCAGGGAACTCAATTATCATGCTGCACAAACAAGTTCAGACTGCATTGCACACTTGCAGTTAATGCCTAGTCTTTAGCTATAATAACTAACCTAGTAGTGTACTAGGCTAGTTATTCATTAAATACATGAATGTGTTTCCTCACTGCAGACATTTGTTTGCACAGAATAAAACTTTATTGCTTACTGGTGTGAAGAGGACAAGGACTTGAAACTTATTGTGCTCATTGCATAATCTTAAAGGCAAACGTATGTTAAGACAACTAGACTAAGGGTAAAGGTATACTCTTTTTATTTTGTTATAGCGCCCCCAGAACCCCAAATGTCAGCCCGAGCTCACTATTTATTTGAAAAAACAGCTGTGGGGGGAGAGGTAGAGAAAAGTGAAATGTTTTTTTTTCCCGGGAAGGGAGTAGAGCGGAGTGTTCTTGGTTTCACCCACAAGGAAAATCTTGGACAAATCAAGGAGCGTTTCTTTTATCATTGTGACCTCTCAATAGGAGCGAAGAGACAACATTGCCAAGCTTGAAGTCATCAACAATGGCAAATCAATTACAGAAGCACAGGTGGATATTGATGTTGCCTGGCAGTGCATTGAGTACTATGCGGGCATGGCAGCTACACTTGCAGGTGTGTATGAAGATATTTGTGCGATATTTGGTTAATGTCATTTGTAGTTTATTAAAGCTTTGTTTTCTGTCTTTTTTTTTTTAGGCCAGCATATCCAGCTTCCTGGTGGAGCCTTTGCGTACACAAGAAGGGAGCCCCTTGGTGTGTGTGTTGGAATCGGTGCCTGGAACTACCCCTTCCAGATAGCAGCGTGGAAGTCTGCACCTGCCCTGGCATGTGGTAAGGCTTTTAACGTGTGTGTGTGTATAGTAGAATACAGGCTCATTCAAGCTCAACATTAGATACAGATATGGAAAAAACTGAGCAGTACCACAGGAAATCGTGGGCCCTTTAGTGGATGTATTGCTTAAAATCGATGCATGTATGTGGGCAGTGATGGTTGTATCATATCACGTATTTATTTTCGTAAGTAAAGGGAGCATAAATGAGCCTTAAGTGACCATCTGTCCTCAACACCCATGTAGACCCTAACAAACCACGCGTGTCTCTGCTTTCATCCGTAGGAAATGCCATGGTATTTAAGCCTTCGCCAATGACTCCTGTGACCGCTGTCATTCTGGCTGAAATCTACAAAGAGGCAGGTGTACCTGAGGGACTCTTCAATGTGGTCCAAGGCGGAGCAGAGACGGGTACCTTACTCTGCCACCACCCCATGGTGGCCAAAGTCTCCTTCACAGGGAGTGTCCCAACAGGCAAAAAGGTAATAATAATAATACACAGGATTTAAAAGCGCTTTTCAAGAAACCCAAGGACAGGTGTACAGTAATAATAATAATCATTTAAAAAGGAAATGGTAATAAGTAGAATTATTATTACTCGTCGGATTACCAGTCTCTGCTACCAGACCCCTAAAACGAATCCAAAATGCAGCAGCACGTCTAGTATTAAATCAACCAAAGTTCTCCCATGTAACCCCCCTCTTCCGAGACCTTCACTGGCTCCCCGTCTCAGCCCGCATCCGATTCAAGACATTAGTGTTGGCCTACAAGGCAGCAAAGGGAACTGCCCCACTCTACCTCCAAGCAATGGTAAGATTCCAATCAGAGCACTTTGATCTACCACCTCAACTGGCAGGCTGGCACCTCCGTCGCTACGAGTCCAGACTTTTCTCTTTCGTGGCGCTGCAATAGTAGAATGATCCTCCTGCAGCAATTTCCTCCTTTCTAGGAATCAGATCAGCTCTTACTTCAGAGTAATGTACTAAAAATGCATAAGTGAAGTAACTTTATGACATGATGCAGTCCTTATTCTAGGAGAATGTTATTTGCTTGCAAAAACTTGTGGTTAACCAGTTCAAATGTTGACAAATGTACCAATTGTAAGTCGCTTTGGATAAGTGTCTGCTAAATGCTGTAAATGTAGAATAAAATAGAACACAAATAAGAACACCATAAGAGACCAAGACCATAAGATTAAGTGTCGTAACTAAGAAAAACATGCACACACACACAAAATAAGTCATCTAGAGCTGAGGGATAAGCCATCCTGAACAAGTCAGTTTTGAATCTTTGTTCCAACAAGTAAAAGGGTAGAAACAGATTGGCTATTAAGTAAAAGGGTAGAAACAGAACGGCTATTGTGGTCTAATATAATATCTGTTAACAAACTGCTCTCATCAAAAGAGAATAAACTGTGGTCTCTTTGTATCCAGATCATGGAGATGTCTGCCAAGGGAGTGAAACCTGTAACATTGGAGCTGGGGGGCAAATCTCCTCTTATCATATTCAAGGATTGTGAGCTGGAGAACGCAATAAAAGGAGCGCTCATGGCAAACTTCCTCACTCAGGGACAGGTGAGGCAATATTTTAACATTTGCACTTTATGCAAGGCCACATTTGTCTTTATGAAATATATTTGCAAGAATCTGCAGCACCATATCTTTTCTCAAGAACAAATCTCAAAATGCATAGGTTTGCTGTAATGGGACCCGAGTGTTTGTGCAAAGAGAAATCATGGCCCCGTTCCTGGAAGAAGTGGTGAAGAGAACCAAGGCCATCCCTATTGGTGATCCACTGCTTGATGGCACTCGTATGGGTGCTCTGATCAGCAAGCCACACCTTGAGAAAGTCCTGGGATTTGTTGCTCAGGCCAAGAAAGAGGTGCATTGATATAAAGTGCTCATCACATAAAGACTACTACGTTCTTAGACTTAAAGGTCTACTAAGCAAGGACTAAAAAATACTTTATATTTATACAAATATTCTATATACATAAATTATCCTAAATATGAGTTCAACCATGTGCACTCGTGAGATGGAGATTGAAATCATCTTTGCATACATAGTTTAGAATTCTACATCTATTGTTTGTGTATTTGCCTAATTGGATAATTATTTGAGTCATGTCTTAATATTTATAGGGTGCTAAAGTGCTTTGTGGAGGGGAGAAGTTTGTCCCCAGTGACCCTAAACTGAAAGGGGGCTACTTCATGTCACCATGTGTTCTTGGTATGTGTTTTTTCAAACATGATCATGTTCATATGGTTAATTGTTTTCTTACGTCAATTTGTGTGCCCCAGTCATGATCATATCGTACAAAATAGTTTGTTCCAACTGTCCTGGTGTACACCAAATGATTTCTCCCATGGCAGATAACTGCAGAGATGACATGACCTGTGTCAAGGAAGAGATCTTTGGCCCTGTGATGTCTGTTATGCCTTTTGACACAGAGGAAGAGGTTCTCCAGAGAGCAAACAATACCACCTTTGGATTAGCCTCTGGAGTCTTTACCAGGTCAGCTGATGGTAACTGATGCAACAAATAGTCTAGTGATCTAGGTGTTGGACTCCCAGCCAGAAGGTCATGGGTTCGAGCCCCAGAGTTGGCCTACCTATCCTTGAGCAAGATGCCTAACCCCTATCTGCTCCATGTAATAGCATCATGTAATTGTAAATCGCTTTGGATAAAAGCGTCTGCTAAATGACCCAATGACTAACACACAATGCTGATTGGAAGATATTGCTATTGCTCAAGAGTCAATGTGGTCAGATGAGATATTGGGTATTGGGTAAGCTATATGCAAACTCTTGCAGTAATAATAGCATTCTGTATACACTCAGCGATTCCAGAATTCTCTACATTTTAATCTCTCACCCGCCCCTAGGGATATATCACGAGCTCACCGCATGGCTGAAAAACTTGAGGCAGGAACCTGCTTCATCAATAATTACAACATCAGTCCTGTCGAAGTGCCATTTGGCGGATACAAGATGTCAGGTTAGTTGTGTAATACAGAACCATTCAGTTGAAAAGGAGTATCGGGGTGTAACAATGTACCGTTCGCACTGGTGCACTGGGCTAAGTGTATATGATACGACATACTGTATATTTAAACACCATTTAGGAGTTGGGAGATGATCGTGATGCATTGGTATGGATGGCCACCGGGGGCAGGGTTTGGCTTCTGCGGGTCCCTTTTAACATGGTGTTCTGTTTCATTCCCTACTGACTGCCAGTGCAGTCCACAAAGTGGATATTTCCCCTCGCGCTTCACGCAGGTCGAGCATTAATAACAACAAAGTCACCTGTGACAACGTAGGTGTCGGGGCCACTCCCCTAGTATAA
>JAOEHI010000019.1:3821833-3843836 GCA_025447815.1 Percopsis transmontana | reverse complement strand
GTGTGTGTGTGCACACACACACACACACACACACACACACACACACACACACACACACACACACACACACACACACAAGATTTACTATCCTGGACTATTTTATTAATCTAATTAGACATTTACAATCGTTCTTTTTTCTGTCCACAAACTGACATGCTGAGTCTTCTCCTGGAGTCCAGTATGTTATCCTCCAAGGCTGGGGCAGGACTTGGCTCCCTGGGTCCCACTTGGCACCCTGGCCTGTGGGGTTAGCGAAGGACTGGATGTCAGATTTGAGGGCGACAGTGGATTTTGACAGTGCTTGGGTGTGGTCCAGGGAGCTCACTCTCATGTACAAAAGGGCCATGCCGTCATTTGCCAGAGAAAATAGACCTGGGAGGCAGGTGAGACAGGGAGAAATTGTGACGCTGTGCTCCATACAGGTGGGACTCTTCACTGCCTTGAGCACGGGCGTCTGTTCAGATGGACGAGTAGCTCTCTCCACCAGCATTAAGAGGGTTTGGCTTAGGGTTGGCACGCCATGAACAGAGACCCAATTTCGAGCAGTTGCTGTGAAGAGACTCTTGGGTGGTGGAGGATTAAAAAAATAAAATAACGTAGGCTCATTCAAAGCAAGCGGAGGGTGGAGAAGTGCAGAAAACAAAACATTGGGAGGCAGACACTCGACGAAGAGAGGAGTGAATGCGAGTGAAAGAGAGATAAAGGGAAACACTGCGCATGATGTCAAGCCGCTGGTTAGCACTGCAAAGCGATTGCAGATGGTGGGAGGGAGGTCAGGGATGGAAATGTAAGAACAAATTCAGAGCAGCAGCAGAGAAACCCGCTCTGGCCAAGCTGGGGAGAAAGGCTGAAGGGTCAACCCAGACCCAGCATATGGGCTTCTAAAAAAGCAATTAGATGTACCCCCAGCTTCCAGCTCAGAGAGTCTGACCCCTAATCGTCCCCAATTTTGTCAACCTCGGACTCACTGAAGTGCACCACCTCCAATTGGATGTTTATTTTTTCTCTGCACTTCCTGTTTGATTGAACGTGAGTGTGTAAGGATAGCAGGGAGTTATGTGCACTCTTGCCACATGCAGTAACAGTTATCTAAGAATGAGTATTATCTTAACACCGATTCCTTAGATACACAAAGGTTGCATCAGAGATATTCAACATGGCGTTTCAAAAACATTGCTCCTCCTTGACATGTCCCAGTGGGCCCATATACTGTACAAATCACCTCTTTGCTACATGTCATTACATTGCTACATTAACTACTAGGTATACAAACTGACTCTGTGTGTACTACAGTCCATGCAAACAGTGAACTTTTGCTAGCGCTGATAACTTCCCGACGCACGTGGGCAACAGATTTGTCATGTTGAACTTCTGAACTGAGCACCCTTATCATCACAACTATCCCCCCCCCCACCCTTACGATTGTGTCTTAAAAGGGAGTTACACTTCCCTGACCTCCTAGCCCTACATGTGTCCCTGAAGGTGCTCTCAATAATGAGGCCTTTGGTACCCCTAGACTCTGGTAATCAGGGACCCAAGGCTGTCCCATCCTGGCCTGACAGAGCAGCAAATAGTGTTCTAAATGGCCGGCCAGTCATTCTCTCACTGCCATCTGGCCTCCATGCCTGGCTCTGTCTTCCACTCTGCCCTGGATTTATGCCCTCCCGAGGTGTTTTGCCTTTTAACCCATATATAATTGGCCCCCAGATGCGAAAAAGATGTGGAGGCCATTTTTTATTGGTTGGCAAGCAGGGGTCATTGTTTTTGCATCGCTCTGGTTCCCCAGCATTGCCAAGGTTAGAACGATATGCTGTCAGTACATTAACCAATAACTGAGATTTAAATGATCACAATGGTATGATGGTATGTGTGAAACACACGTACAGAGGAAACCATGTATGCATGAAATGGTCAAAGAATTTTGGAGAACTGAAAGAACATCCATACATTTGTGCAGCTATGGAATGTGTTTGCCATTAAGGTAAAGATATTACAAACATTTTAAACACAGTAGAAAGAAATATAACATGGTATGAAATGTTATGTGATTTTGCGTTACAATGTAATGTTACACTGAAACTACAATCTCTGAAAGCATCAGAAATAGATAAAATTATGAAATCTTTTGCAAGTACAATATGTCTTTGGAAAATAAATGCATACCTGTAACAATGACTCCTATGCTCACAAGTTTGACAACTTTGTGGAAATTAAATAATGGTGATATATATAATTAAATTATTAAATAATTTTTGTGCTAGACTTAGAAGCCAATTAGCATATTATTGCTGTTGAATTGTTTGTATTATCAGTATTAGTTTTGATTCAGCTACAATAAATGTGTTTATGAATTACATTTCTTTTCAGAGAAATTGAGCTAGGTTATCTGTCAGTCAGGGTGGTTTATTGCTCTGCTTCTGGCAACTTCATGCTGCTTTAACACAGAGCAGTTCTTTAATTACCCTTTGACCCGAATGTGCCTGACCCACAAACAAGTATTCCTTGTTTGTGGGTGAGTGGAAATTATTGGAAACAAAATAAACATGTGTATCTTAGTTTACTACATCACAATTTTACGTATTTCAGACACGTAATGTCTATGATTTTCTTGAAACGTAATACCGGTATGTTAAAACCAAATAACACCGGTACCGGTACATTACATTTAAACATAAGATCATTATGTTATTCTGTGCATCATTTTAAAATATATCTTTAGCCAGTAATAAATATGCCAACTTTATAATCACAGATATAAAAAAAAACACGCAACTTAAAATACAAACTAAAAATAACTGTGCCAACTTGAATCATCTAATTTACAACATAGATCATAATATTTCTTATTACTTGGTATTTTTGTTTTCTTTGCTCAAGATTAATTTATTTTTATTCAGGCGTTTTGCACAACTTCTCTTTACCGGTGTAGTTTAAGGTCCTTGACGTGGCATGCATAAACAAAGATGGCGGTCGAACAGAAAGTTTAGAAAAGCGTAACCCTCTTTGAAGGAATTTGTAACGTTTATTAAGTGAATTTTGCATTACTTTGATGCATCTATGCTTTTTGTTAATTTGGTCGCTTTTAGTTTAATGTCCTAAAATGGCTGGGTGGGAGGGCTTTTCTGACGAAGAGCTACGAAAGTTGCAGCTGAAAGGTAACGTTAAATCATAGATATGAACCTGCAAGGCTTTATCTGGTTTTAAAAAGACGTTAAGTGGTCATTATATGAAGATTACACAATAGTGCAATTATTTTAGCACTGTCATTACTCTTGCTTTTTGTTGTTTTATTATTTATATGTATACAACAATAGTAGTAAAGACTCTTAATATTGCGTTATGTGCATCTAGACCAAGGAGTCCCTGCATTGACAGGTCGTGGTAGGAAACCTGCTCCAACCAACAGGAGCAGACAGCAGCTGCAGCGAGAACAAGCCCTGCGGGTGGCTGCTCGGCAGCAGGTTGGGAACGGAGCTCCTGCTCTTCCACCGGAGCAGCAGCTCGCCAGGGCGCCGCCGAAGCCGAATGACGCGCCCCATCCACAGAGACCGGCTGCTATCGAACTAGTGGAGGAGAATCCCAAGGAGGGGAGCCAGTCGGAAAACTGTGAGCCCCCTAAAGCGGGGAGCACGCAGCCCGTTTTGAAAGAACTGGAAAAACAAGAGGTGGAATTGTTAGTATGGATCGTATCTTATGTCGATTGTCATATTATTTTAGTTTATTAAATCTGGAAGTACCAAGGATTTTTTTTCTTCTTCCTGTTTTCCATCATAGACGGGAAAAGACACGCCTGGAGCAACTGCAACAGGAGCAGAAAATGATTGAAGAGAGAAACAAGCGCAAGAAAGCTTTCCTTACAAAAACTATCGCTGAAAAGTAAGTATGCTTACTGGGCTGCCCCGCCGTTAAACCTCCACGCTGCCGTGGAACCCTGCGCTGGCCACTGTTGTATGGCACCAGGCTGATTAGCGGCGGGCCACGAGGGTTGGCGTGTTGGTGGTCATTCTGCTGCTGTATGGTGGACTGGGCACACAGAGAAAGGGGACCAGTTTCCCCCCCGATTGGCAGCTGACGACGGTTTGGGCTTCAGCTCCTGTGGGTGTGCACCGTGTTGGTTAACATCGCCATGTGTCCCCCGGCCCCGTGTTACGCGTGGCAGTGTGCTACTGTGATCCCTCAGATGTGTAATTGTGTGCGTGTGTGTCTATATCTATCTGTCTATCTCTATCTCTATCTCTATCTCTCTATCTATATCTCTCTCTATATCTATCTCATCAATAGGTTCAGCTCCATAAACAATTGCTCTTTTAAGACATTGTCCATGTGAGAAGGGCTACTTGAGTGTTGTGTCAATGGCTGAATTCAGTGATGCAATTTGCAATAAACATCCAACCAGCCCACAGCACGACATTAAATAAAGCATTGACGCAGCATTGGGGGGGATACTGTTTATAGGCTAGTGTGAAAAGGATTCACTCACATTATTTATTTTATAAATTAAAAAAAAAATTAATAATCTTGCTGGCCAAGGACATTGCCATTACGTGTTTCACAAGAGATTCCTTTGTTAATTAAAGTGTTGTTCTCAGGAACAACGCTTTAGTGTGATGATGAATATGTTTTCAGCAGTTCCCTGAAGGTGAACGTGACCGTTCTGTCCTCAGGTCCAAGCAGACGCAGCAGGAGGCCGTGAAGCTGAAGAGGATTCAGAAGGAGCTCCAGGCTCTAGATGACATGGTGTCCAATGACATTGGCATCCTTCGAGGCAGGATCGAACAAGCCAGCTGGGACTACAGTGCCGCCAGGTGTGCACTCGTATTGGGAAGAACCGACTGAGGCAAATTAGTCCGGTGTCCCCGAAATCAGTCCGCTAGTCCGGTGTCCCCGAAATCAGTCCGCTAGTCCGGTGTCCCCGAAATCAGTCCCTCGTTCACTAGGTCAGTCTTGTAAACGCACAGGCTACTGTGTAGGTGTCGGGTGACTTGCCGTCGTTCGGAAAGAGTCCATGAGTGGAGGCGATGCAAAATAAAATGGTGAAACCTCCAACATAGTGCACATGTAGTATGTGGCACATGGGGAATTTAGATACAGCCTGCAAAGTGGTCGGGCAGTGTTCTGTCTGAACTTTTGCCTTTGCAAATCTTTATTGGAACGCATATTAATGCACATTTGACATCACAAGGGTTGTATGAAAGCCCATGAATGGCTTATTGGTACATTATTCTAATTCCAAGACCATTCATCCTTGTCTGGGGGATGCTATTTATTTATTTTCAAAACTTTCAAACGTTGGAAATACCGCCCCCTGCAGAATAGCTTGAGAACTTCTGCAACATATTTTTATGCACTTCAAATCAAATATCCTGTGTTTGTTTTTTTGTTTTTATTTTTTCCCCCATTTTCAGCATATATTTTAACTTTGGCCAATACAGAATAAAACATAAAATCAAGACACAATCCTTCAAAATTATTGGTCTCGGTAGACTATCTTAGAATAGCTTACAACATTCTTAGACTCATAATAAGCCTGTGCTCTGTCAGTGCCTGCAGAATTTGGTCTTACTGTTGTAGAGCTAGTAAAGGATGGAGCAATGGCTACTGGAACAGCTATTACCTTCATGCACTTTGTCGTTAGGAATCGCTGCTTCAATGAAACTTGAATTTGTACAGAGCTTCCTTCAGGTTAAAATGTGGTGAGGAATTTCTCAATACAAATACTTTTCCACTCCAAGACTTGTATCGTTGGCTTCATCCTGTAACTTTTTTTTTTTTTTTTTGGTTACTAATGACTGTACAAGTCATTAGTAACCATGCAGCCTCTCGTATACATTATGGAAGCCTAATTCTTTAGGCTGCGCTCTTCTCTAGGCACCCATTTAATATTAAATGTAATACTTTTAATGTTTTCATTAAAAGAAAACCTGTAAAAGTAGGAGTAAATGCTTGCAGGTGTAACCCTCTGTTTATTTTTTATCTTTCTTGGTTTTGCTTCATTTAATTTAATATCTATTTATTGTATTTCTAATTTCCCCCGTGCTCTGCCCCGTGTGGCCTTCTTGCATTGTCCCCGGGGGGCCCAGGCGGCGCTACGAGAAGGCGGAGGCGGAGTACGTGAGCGCCAAGCTGGACCTCCACAAGAAGACGGACGTCAAGGAGCAGCTGACGGAGCACCTGTGCGCCATCATCCAGCAGAACGAGCTGCGCAAGGCCCACAAGCTGGAGGAGCTGATGCGCGAGCTGCACCTCCGGGCCTCCGAGGAAGAGGAGGCGCCGGCGGCAGGGGGGAGAGCGCCTGAGGAGGGAGGGAGGGGGGATGAGAACACGGCAGCACCTTCGCCCCGAGACCAGGTGACCACAGAGGAAGAGGGCGTGACGCAGGGTGACTGCCCCCTGCTGACTGAGCAGAAGAGGAGTGAACAGAACTGTAAAGTAGTTGAGAACCACACTCCAGCTTCAGTCTCCTGATGTTCCCGATGCCCCTCTGTGGGGTCATTACTATACACTAACACTGCACGTACTAATAGTGTACTTATCTGTATGCACAGGTAGCCTACACATCTGAGGGGCTTTTGTTGTTTTGTTTTTTTTTATACTGATGGACTGCCCATTGCACACGTAAAATAAATGCTGTGATTTTTTTTATTTTACTAGGTGGGTACTTTGCAGAGTTATTTTTTTCTTAAAACATCTGGTTTTAAATCGCATGTGAATTGTCTTCTCCCGAGCAGAGGTTAAATTCAAAGGATGAGGTTTTTGTCTCTGGCGGGCCTACAAGATGGTTAGTGTTAAAATCTCTGCCGAAAAGATGGAGGCTAGGATTAATCTACTTGCGTTACAAACATAAGCCCGTGTATTTTACATTGTAGATCAAGATATTAGCTCAGGGCAGGGTAGTATTTCACAAAGCTTCCGTCAGTGGAGTTGAAACACAGCATCTGTATAGCGGGCCTCTTAAATGGTAAGGGGATATTTTATTATTTATGTATGTATGCAGGCCCTCGGAGGAGAAAGCCCCACTGCCGTCTGTCCGAATCAAAAAAACGTATGGTACCAAGTTTGGTGGGACAAACTTGTTTCTACTTGGCTGAAATATTTTTATTAAGCACACATAATGCATGTTGTATACATATACGGTGTAAGTGTATTTAAATGGATGAATGTGTACAGTCTATTTCAAATGCACAGTAATATTTTGCAGAATATAAAATAAAATTATCATAAACCTACATTTGTGTTTTTGTTGTATTTTCCCTTCATGTATAATATGTAATTTCTATTTGTCAATATATACTGCATGTAGGCCTGCAATAAGTTTATCGTGGAAAAGAAAATCTCATGCTTACAGTTGTATATTTAAAATTCTGGAGATGCCATGCATGTGTGTGTGTGAAGCAGAGTCCCCCGGAGCTTGTGGTGCAGGAAGGAATTTAAGGAGAATACTTTGGATCTCCCGTCGCTTTTCCTAGTCATTTTAAAGAGCCGTAAGTGTTCTGTAAACCGCTTTGAGATTTTACAGCGCGCTGGTCCCATCTGGCCGCCTGAGCAAGAGCTCGTAAAGGCAGCTCTTTTAATTAGTGAGGCAGTAGTGACTGACCACCGCATGTCCCCCCCCGCACTTCCAAGGTCAGATACGTTCAATATCCTGTCTGAGCTGACCTGACGTCTTGTCCTTTGTTTCAAGTTTTTAAATTGTTTGGTGTTTGGTCTTCCTCGGTAATACTTGGGTAATACTTGGGACTACAGGAAGAAGTGGGCTAGGTTATAGATATGCAGAATGCACGGCTGGTGTGCATTTCACTACTTTTAGGAGTACTGTAGGCTATATAGTGTATGCCCACGTAGTCTAGCTTGACATACGCCTTTTACGTATATGATGGTGAAATTGCAAGTGTGCATGTGGACAACAATTATTGTTACGGGCTTGCGAGTAAGGCTAATTCTATCCTCGCGGGAGTGGGGGGATGGGGCGATATGCACTTGTTTATCCCATAAATGAAAAGAAACACGGAGATTATAGCATCCACGGGGCTTAAAACCCCTGAATGTGTTCTACTTTAGAAATACATTTTCATTTTTTTTTTGTTTTGTGGGGCGATGGGCCTAACTTCAGAGAGCGGAAGGTTTTTAAAACGTCGTGTGATTTATGTGGCGCTGGTTTCCCTCGACAGGTCGAGAAAGGCCCTGTAACCCGAGAACCCAAAACTTTAAAAAAAAGAAAATATCAGCCGTCTGGCCAAGGCTATAGACTACGTCGCTTACCCTAGTTGGCCTACCTGTGAACGCAATTACTGTACGTGTTAGTTATGTCAGGCTCCTATTTGAATCTATGACTTTGCTTATGATACTGTTCACCAAGCTTATGTTCCTTCACACGTCGACATTAATGTCGACGTGCAGCGTCCTCTGCAAGCTCTCTGATTTGACAGTTGATTAAACTTGGCCATTAGGTTACATCAATAGGCCTAACATTGCTTAGGCTACGTGACAGAAGATAATTAGGCACATTGTTAACTGTTTTTGTATATGTTTCCCCTCCATTAAGTAGGCATAGTCTAGTCTGTAGCTATTAGATGTTAAATAAACAATTTGTCTGAATAAAATTAAATGAAATCAATAACCATATTCATCAATGGATCCATTTAAAACGTTTTGACCAGAATCACGTGGGGCTGAGGTGAGATTTATAGGCTATATAGCCTATAGCTATATAATAATTCGTCTACTGTACATTTAGGGCTACAGCTGAGGCTACATTGTTGTTTTAAAAAATCAGCTCTACATTGTTAAACGATTTTAATTGCGAGAAAAACAAGTTAGAGGACGAGGATGCATCATAGGCCTATAGAACTGACAATGCACGCCATTCAACGCGGGCTTGCTAAAATACCCGCACATGGACATTCCCATTTGAGTCTAATGTGTTTTCTTTTTGTGTTGATTCTGGGGTGTATTAGTTCACTCCTCGTCTCGCCCCGGGCTGGATCACTGCTTTCCTAATCCACCGTGTGTCCCGTCTGGAGCCGCTGTCGTGCCGCTGTCCAGTGACCCTTGGTGCTGATTGGGGTAGCGCGTTGGCCCCTGTCCTGTTTTATTTCCCTAATTGGGGGTAAATGGCCTCCTTGTTGACTCTTTACATCCTGTGCGGGGAACCATATGTTGCCGACACACTCCTCTCTCGTCCTGATTGCAGCGGCTGGGGAATTCTCATCTTCCGACCTGTTGAGCTGCAAATCTTTCGTCCAGGCTGAGAGCTGATTACACTTTCAATGGGGATTTAAAAGTGTTATTTCACCAAACGCCTTCATGTTCGGAATATGCATTCCAAATAATAATAGAATGTGTGTGCATGTAGGCGGGCGAAGTAACCGCGATAGACGCTGTCACTTAGAAAATGTGCAACATGTTATGGTCTTATAGTCGCGTCTCGGGAGTGATGGCATAATATTGCCGAGGCTTTATGGGTGCCACTCCATCCCCTTTAACATGGTTTGTGGTTAGTTTTCTGATAGCCTGCTCGCTCTGTTGAGCGACTATTGTTCCAACTCTGAACACGAAGCGCAAAGCTAATTGCAGCGGGCTGCGGTGTTCCGACATAAAACGCAATCTGCTGCTGATTAAACAACACGGACGGTTTACAGAGCAGTGCTTGTGTGAAATTAATTCACCCGCACTGATTTTGATTAGAAACGTAACCGCTGCGCTCGTAACAGCGGCTCACAAATTTTGACAATATCTATGAGCACAATATATCTATGAGACAATATTTATGAGCACACTGAGTGTGCTCATAAACCAGAATATTATTGTTAAACCGGACACGTTTGTTCAGAATAATGCGTTACTCAGAATGTACTTTTAAATGAACTTTAAGTCTATTATATTTGCATTATTGTCATATTAAATATAATAGTGGAATATGAGCGTAGGCCTATACTACATTCAAAGTCACTGCGGATGCAATAGGATGCAAGTAGTAGATCACAAAATTATACAGAATTTTTTAACATTTTACCTAGGTGTATATGCAGAGACTGACTCTGGTAGAGTATTTCTTTTTATAAAAACACAAACGCCGCTTTAGGCCTATATGGTAATGATTTACGACAGGCTTTGTTTTTATCACACAGTTTTTACCACCTCTGTTTGATTTTCCATTAAATATAGACCGATATTGTAGCACACTGTGTTTTCTACATTTAGCCGATTCCAAAAATAATTTGACTGACGAATTGTATGCAAATGTCATGCCAAATCCATGCACAATTTTTTTCTTATAACAGTTTATTAAGACGAAAACAGATAAATATGTTGGCTATAGATAGTGGTTATTTTAGATAACTATTTAATAGCTGTTGCTTGGACTATCACAATTAACCCAAGTTTTTCTTACTAAGCTTGTTAGAGCGCGGTTCACACATTTAGACATCTGTAGCCTATACTGTATATCTTCTTGTTAAAATCAAAACAAGAAAATATATCGATTTTTTTAATGATGTTTGTGCATTGAGTAGGCCTAATGGGCCTATAGCGACCATTTCTGACGTATTTACAATTTAGTCAGTGATCAGATCGAATGTATTATTATGAATATAGCCTTTTACTATTTCTTATAGATTTGATAACTGATATTTTGGAGTGACATCTGGGCTTATTTGATTTTAGGGGATCCATTTGACCATGGAATTGAAAGTAATTATTTTATCACGCCAGATGGAGTAAAACACCCTTCTTGTTTACATTTTCCCTTAAAGTAGCCTATAGGCCTACCTATAGCCTAAACAATGTCAAGATTAATCGAATTGTTATTCGTTTTTACATGACTGTGCATGATCGCGCGCCAATAGGCCTTTTTTGTGACACTGTTCATTTACTTTAATGAAGATTAATGTAAATTATTACGATGTTACGATCCCTTTACAAACCGCATAATTTGTAGCCTATATACTGCACACTTTTAGTATACATACAAGAGTAATAGTGAATCAGTCACCGTCACATATCACAGCCTGTCTGGATGGCAACCGGTTTCTTATACGGATTCAATGGCGGGCGTAGGCCTGATAGTGGATTATCACATTGTAATCTTTCTCCTTCTTCGCGGAGATAGCCTACACGGTTGGGCTTCACTTAAAGGTCGGGTCAATCGCATGGCGTAATGATGGGACATGCCGACGCGTTCTGACGTTCTGTTCGCCACGACCGCGATGTAATAGTCGAACAAATGGGCCAATTTCATATTGACATCTGCCCTAAAGAATACGGCTTTCTGGAGGAGAATTGGCGGCTGAGACCTGCATCGGAAGGTTTTTTACCCTGGCACCGGAATGGACTTGTAGGCAAGAAAAGGGAATCTGGGGGAAAACTAATGATGAAAAAGTCTACTCTATCCCTGCGCCTTCATTAAATACATGGAAAGAACGAGAGAAGCACATCTGGATTCAATTCGCTTCTCTTTGATGGCATCAAGTGTTCTTTTCCCAGATCAGGGGGCTGGAAGCTACGGGATGTCTATGGCAGCTTGGAGCCGAAAGTCTACTCTCGCCATCTGAACACATGGACACCCCCCATCCTCTCCCTCCATTCCTTCATTACTTTAACCCCCCCCCCCCCCCCATATACTCACCAGCCCCCCTCCTCCCCCTTCTCACCAGTTTGCGCACATGGCTAGTGGCCTATACTATGAGGTCTTTTACCAAACAGCATATATCTAAGTCAACTGTCAAAACGCACATAAGGTTATGAGCGCATAAAGACAGACTGTGCTCGATTCTCAATGTTTTTTAATCGAGATTAGTCTTGACTTGTCTTGAGGCCTGTATGGCCTGATGTCGGGTAGTATCTTGGTCATCGATCTGGGAAGAGACAGGAAGCGGAACATGCAGGCGAAGGCATGTGACGAAAGATAACTCTTTATCATCACATTAAGTGATAATCACATATCCCTCCTCGAGAATCAACAACGGGGCTTCGATGTTAGCTTGAGGGGGGGGAAAACATCCCTATTCGGAGTGTTGCTTATGATGGCTCTGCTAAAGGGCGGTGTGTGGAGTGGCGCAGTTGGGACTGCAGCGTGTGGGCCTGTGAAACGTCAGACACAGCACAAAGGCATTGCCACGTAATTGCCGGGCTCCTATTTGAGCCTTGCCAACCTCCCAGGGGTCTCAAAATTTCATTTACTCCATCGGCTGGTGCTGCACAAATCCGCCAACCTGCCAATTTGCGCAGCAGTTTTAAAGAAAGAGAGCGAGAAAGGAGAGAGAGACTCTTAGCAAATACGTTATAGCCTGGAAGAGGCGGCCGTAACGTCCTGCCTTCCAGCGCCTAGTTGCCGCTGAGCCAGCTTTGCGCACATACGAGTCGTACGCATCTGGTCTGCATCAGCAGCAGCCCTCCCTGCTAAATTCTGTCAGTTGTGACCGTGACTCAACCAGAGTGGGAAGTAGGTTGAGGAGAGAGAGAGCTCTTCTTAGAAGACTCATTTGAAAAACGCTCACAGGACTACAGAGTGTTTTATATGGCGGTCTACTCGTTTTTAACGCGTCTGACTGGATGGATTGGCTAGATATTTGATCGGGAAAAGCAGACGAGGAGAAAACATTTGTTTTTCCTCCGTCTGGAAAAGTTTGTGTGTACCAATACACGGCAGCCTGGATGTGAGCAGATCCGCTTTCGCTTGCAAGAACCAAGGTTTATCCCTGTCTGGCTTGGAGGCGCTGTTCGTGCGTTGCGCATGCAAGGATCTATTTGGCTCGCCTCTTATTATTGCTAATTTTTTTCCCACTAAATCCTTTTTACGTCATGACTTCTAGCTATGCTCATGTAATGGACAGGCAAGCAACGATATCAAACCGCCTGGAGAGTCCGATTACGTCTAACTTGGAAAACCTTCAAGCTAAAAAGAACTTCTCAGTGAGCCACCTGCTGGATCTCGAAGAGGCCGGGGAAATGGTGGGGACCCAGGCGGACGAGAGCGTCGGTGAGGCGGGGAGGAATATGCTGGAATCTCCGGGTCTGACCAGCGGGAGCGACACGACCCAGCAGGAGAGTAAGTTAGCCGACCAAAGGCGATACGCAATCTTCCGCCAAAGCTTATGGGGAAAAAACAGTGTGCGTAAAAGTTGCTCACAAGCCTCCAAAACATTCTCTTTCGTGCGTGTGTGACTTGCTATATGGCGTTAAAACTAGCCCGCATGCAGAATCCTTGACGTGTTTTGTGAATGAATTATTCAAGACAGTCTCTCTAAAAACGGCCATTAATTTACCATTAACACTTTGATGTCAGCGAGGTATGGCGAGGTTGGTGGATCTGGTCAGTAAAGTGACCTACTTGTCATTGTCTGCAGTCATAAATCTAAACTCATTGAAACGTCAATTCCGTGGAATTTGATTTACCTCGACGCTTTATAGTCGGCTTACGTCAACGTGTAGGCCTACGCACCGCAGTAATAGCAAAACAACCCCGCTTGCCCACTCAGGCAAGCAGTTGAGATAGTAAATAAACCCGTCAAATCCAGTGTGAGCCGCTATACCTCCCCCTATCCGAAAGAGCCGCTTTGAAAGGTTGACAGAAACGTTATAGGCTTTAAGGGGTGTTATTGTTATTTTACGGGTAAAATCGGACCAGTGTGAGAAATATGCAAGAGGAAGTGGCGAGGTCACGTCGTTAATTCACGGTTATTTCGCCTGTCAAACACTTTCAGAATATTCACGCGTAATCATTTGTCATAATTAGGCATGTCTCCTTGGTCTAACAATTAAGGAATCAAATAACAACATGTCATTAGATCTTCTTGACACGAGTTAAGTTACGAACCAGGGGGCATCAATCATCACTGACTTTTTAAATACACAAATAAACAATAGTAGAGATTGAGATTGAGAAATTGATCCAATGGAGACGTTAACAGTTAAGGGCTAAAGTAGTACCAGTCTTGGTTGTGTAAAGCTTTTATCTTTCTCTAACTTGTAAATTTACAGAACAAATTGAATGCATAAATTGTTGTATAGCCCCAACAGAATATTCATATCCAAATAGCCTCAATAGCCCAATAATAAAACTTGTAGAACAATATATATAAAAAAACATACAAACATCAATTAAGTATTTAATTATTGATCACTTATATATATATATAAATATATATTCAAAACCATTATTAGACGTAGGCCCATTTCTATATTTTTTCGTAACGCATTTACACTACCCGTTGAAATATAGGCGAGTCTAACTTTCACTTCAGCTGAAGAAGGTATATAGCCTACAGTCTTAATTACATGTGCTGGCAACCCTTCAAACGTGGAGGCTAGAAATGGCTCTGATTTGTGTCTTTATATCTACCGAGTCCCAATTAAAAGGTGCACATCGCCAAACCGCCGTATTATTATTACAAGTATTGTATTTTTTTTTTTTTTTTTTACAGTAGCCTGTATTTCCTTTGCTCTTGCTACTGGACGGGACAGTGACTATGAAAACGATGACTAGTTTTGTTTTGTTTTGAACATTTACAACAATTACAATTTAAAAAAGGAAACATTATAACTATAGGGCCATTAGTACGTTTAAATATATTTCTATATTTTTGTTTCTTAAAAATATAGATTAAAACACTGAATTTACACTATAGCCATACAGGCCTATAGCCATGTAGTCTGTTTAACCAAGCCTCGCTGGCTTCGTGGCCCATGGTACACATATGTTCAAGAGCGAAACATTCTAGCTTGCATGTGCATATATAAGCTTTAATTCCTATCACTACTATCAAAATGTTGAAATATCCCTATATGAAACGCGGTTTCAGTGAAGTAGAGTAAACAAGACGCTTCTAATTTGAAATTGTGAAAAGCCTAGACCTATATTTATGACCTATGAAATTATACTGCGCATGACTTATATATAATTAGACCCCCCCATTTGTCTTTTTGTGTGTATGTTTGATATTTTTAGTGTGGCTACCAGGATTGCCTCCTATTTAAAAAAAAACACAAAAACAAACAAATCAATAATAGGCACCGCGTTTATCCTTCGTGAAGAGCGACGTGTCCATTGGCAATACCCTCTCTTTTACACTATATTAACACTACGCGCGTTTTGGTTGACCATGGTGTTGACACTATTAAAGTGTGCGTTTTTAATAGCATAACATTTACTTTACCAAAACCCACTGGGCCATCGCACATAAAATCCTGCCAGTGGACTCCCAGTGAAGACTTCGTGTGTATTGTTGCAGTTTGGGGTCATTTAGTGAGCATGCAAATTGCGGGCATCCTTTGATGAGGGGGAGAATGAGGTCAGGACCCCGCTAGAATTCAGACGAGGGCCTCCTTCTCATTAAGCAACGCAGTGACAACAAACAGGCCCCGCGTTGACACGTGGGAGGATACACACAGCACGCAGTGGGTGCACGCGATGACAGTATAGGAGCACGAGGGAGATAGTCCCTCGGAAAAGGGAAAGTGTGTTCGTTCGTTCTTGTGTGTTCATAGTGAAGTAACACGTAGCCGTGCGTTCGTGCGTGTGAAGGCCCATACACGAATGCACGTGTAGGCCTACCTTGTTTGTGTCTGCGCGCGTGTGTGTACATAATAAAAAAAACGATTATTTGGTAATTACTACAGATAATACACAGTATCTTTTTTTGGAAGAGAACCTTAAAAGTGAATTTGTAATAACTAGAATTTCAATTTATTATCGTACAATTTATTGAGAGTTTTTTATACCAATATAGTGTAGGCCCACTATCCTTTTTATTAAATGCATGGCCTTGAGTTAACTTAATTCGGCTAATTTAATTATTTTTATTCAGTCAATATAAGAACGCAGATGTAAAACACAAGCGGATCCTTGGCAGGACCTATAAACCTAACATTCTGGCCTTTCGCATGCGGACATCTGTAGCCTATACACGCGCATGTATAGCTGTCACTCATATATTGTTATTAATTATGTTTAACGTTTAATCAATAATTCAATATAGAGTCGTTCCCACTTGTAGGCCTACCACTGGATAACAAGATACCACATATAACAATATACTGGGTTTAGGAAAACTCAACAATAGACTCAAAGTACTTCAACACCTGCAGCTCCTTTATAATTATTAATTCGTGTGTTTTCACGCAGCACCTTTGCGAACATCTTCCCAAAACGATGGGTGATTTTTTTTTCTTTTTTTTTCTTCGGTCTAACCTGTCGAAAGGATCCTTTTTTTATTGCTTTCCCCGAGGGGCGACAGCTTGATGTTTGTTTCCCCTGTACAAGAGAATTCACAAGCTTTCTTGTCGTGCGCAAACCGTTCTTCCTCAGATGAACAGATGAACACGGAGGAAAAGAAGAAGAGAAAGCAACGGAGGAACCGCACCACCTTCAACAGCAGCCAGCTCCAGGCCCTGGAGAGGGTGTTCGAGCGGACACACTACCCTGACGCCTTCGTCAGGGAGGACCTAGCCCGCAGAGTCAACCTGACCGAGGCTAGAGTGCAGGTATAGCTATAGGCCTACGGCCTGTTTTCAATTTGTTGTTGTTGTTGTTTTTTAATTCTGAATTGAAAGAGCCGTCTTTGTTTGAGTCATTTAAAATATTTTAGAAATCCCCAAATCCATTTGAATCTATTTTGCAACACAAAATAATAAAAGTTAACACGTAGCCCAGAGTCGCGTTAAAGTGTGTGACTGTAAAGGCGTTTTCAACATTGATAGAAATTACATTATATAATGCTGGCGCTCTTAGACTCCTTCCATACAAAAACGGGATTAATGAATCGTAACAGGAATGTTCTCCTACAGGAAAAGGCGACAAAGCGACCAAAAATGGAATTTCACACTGTTTTCACACAAGACAGTTCACGTAGGCTGTTATTACCCGCGCAATAAAACACCTCCACACTGGAGAATGTCGCATGCTCTCACCAATACCAAGGCTTCAATATTTTGTTTATTATTTGTTCGGAATTTATTATCATTTTCTTTTCTTAGAACGTTTATTGGGGAAAAAAAGAAAATGATTTGGATGCACGGGATTGGACCTCAAGAACCCCGTGTCTGATTAAAAAGCGACTGCATTCATGTCAAATAAACTGAATTCAGCTTAGTGATATATGAAAAACAAGCCCAGCACATTAACTTTTTAGATATGACTGTAGGAGAATTTGAAATTTAACTGGTTATTTTTGTTGCCATTCAGGCACACAGGAAGGCAAACTTTGGGGATATGGGATTTAATATGTATTATTTATGTTCAGGCAGTGATGGCGAAAAAGTTCTGTTTTTAGTCTGTTTATAAATTCCGCATTATAGTTTATATCACTTAAACAACGGTACAGACACTAACAGATTTCTCAAATGCTTTCTCAAATGCACATTGTTAATTATTTAAGTCTCAAAACTCCTGTGTTTGACATACATGTGTATACAATTCATTCCATTTCACATTACCCTACCCTTTCACCATAGGCCATAATGAGAGAGAAAGAGAGCGAGAGAGAGGAAATGGTGATGAAGAGGGAGAGAAAGAATGGAAGCACATCTGTGATTAATGCGTACCAGAGAGCGATGCAGAAATCCTTTGATAAAAAAGACTTTGCGCTCATTCCTGAAGCCCTGCGTAACCGGACACTTTGCCTCCCAGAGCCCCTGTGCGCCCACAGCGTTTAATAATAGATTTGATTTCACAGCAAGAAACAACATTAGCACCCCCAGCCAGCCCTGCATCCCGACCTCCTAATCACCTGTAAAGCCCGTGAGCATGGAGCTTTAGTGGGGGGTGGAAGGGTACAGTAATATAGTTCCAGCTTATCTGTTCAAAGTGCTGCACAGAAGTGTGTTTGTGTGCCCTTACACACGCACACGCGCACACACGCACACACACACACAGACAACAGAGACAACAGAGACAACAGAGACAACCTATCTAGAGATTATGTTCATATGGACACTTTGAATGTGAATCACACAAATTATGAACTATGTCCAAATCTTAAATCTAAAAGCTAAATCAAATGACTCCCAGGTGGAATGATTATAGACACAACTTAACGATGGACTTTTCTTGTGTTCTTTAAGTCATCACTCATCTTCTCTGTCATAGCCAGACGATTGTCATGTGACCACACAGTAACACCTGCCTTCGCGTCGCCCCCTCCAGGTCTGGTTTCAAAACCGGAGAGCTAAGTTCCGCAGGAACGAGCGCGCCATGCTGGCCAGTAAGAACGCCTCGCTCCTCAAATCCTACTCAGGGGACGTCACGGCGGTGGAACAGCCCATTGTGCCCCGTCCTGCTCCCCGTCCCAACGATTACCTATCCTGGGGCAGCACTGCACCCTACAGGTAAAGCCCCCCCCCCCCGTCCTGGTAGAGTTTGTGCAGCACAAACCACAGCAGCCATTGGGTTGCATGCTTGCGGCAGCATGCTTGCTAAACAGCAATTCCTGCTTTATAATACATTTTATTTCCCAGAATATTACTGTTGTTGTTTGCCGTGTGTATCATGCAGGCGGCAGGGGACAATCCCATTTTTCATTACTTTCATTACATATGACTTTTTGCTAAAAAAAATAAATAAATAAACCCCCCTAACGGTTTCCAATGAAAAGGGCCCAGGAGTTGCTGCGTGCACAATGAAGTACAGTGTGTGTGCATGCTTTAACCCCGCCAGAACATCTCTTCTTCACACACACACATACACACACACGCACACACACACACACACACGCACACACACACACACACACACACACACACACGCACACACACGACAGGGTGACCCTGGCCCAGCTCAGTGTTATTGTTTCATTTCCTCTGCACATCTGCGTGCCTGCCCTTTTACCTGTGCGCGCCCCCTCATATCTGGGCGGGCCCGTCTTTGTCTTGCGCTAATCTGACGGCTGCCAATCAAGCCGTCAGCGCGGCTGAACCTCAGCTTTGATAAGCGCCAATCAAGTGACTGTGAAGTCTCTGCTGAGAGCAGAGACTGTCTCTTCAGCTCAACCTATTAACCCTCTGGCTATAGTGACCGTGATAACAGATATTATGTTATATTATTGTATAATTATTTTATAATACATTATAACACAATAACAGAATTTAAGAAGTTATAGTGTTTAAATATGATCTGGCTGCCCATATACAGCATGGACCAATCCATATACAGTATGCGGATAACCCCCTCCCCAAGGCAGCTATGTGAGCATTGGAGGGTTGGGCCGAGATCCTATGACCCTCGTGGTGAGGTGATAATGTGAAAACAAACCGTACTAAATCCACTGGCGACCCTGCGTGACCCTCTCTGCTATATTCAACCGGATAATGAACACGAGAGAGAGGCGAGCCCTACTGGGCAACATTTTTTGTGACTCTGGTTACATTGGTCTTGGTTTACTGTAATCCTCCCGTATGAGATGTCAAAGCCTGCGGCCAAGGCCAAAAGCTTTCTGTTGAGCCTCAGCGAGGTCTTTGGCTGGGCGCTGAGCAGTGGGGAATAATGCTATTTGGAAGACATTAATGTGGTGCTAACACTTACATCGCCATCTATTGTATATTATTCTTAAGCTGGTATCCAATGACGGAGGGAGGGCCAATGCGAGTGCCACAGAAAATGCTGCCCTCAGAAAGCAAGTATGCTTTCACTTTCCTTTATTTAGCTCTATTTTGTGATAAGAACTGTGGGTTATACCAAGTGTTCACATTGATGAAAGTTGTTATTTTCAAAGCTGGGCTTATATAGGGCCTTTGCCCACTGACGGGTACAGGTGATCTAATCTTTTCCATCTTTGCTGTCCTCCCGTATCTCAGCGCCATGGCCACCTACCCTCCAACATGCTCCAACACCAATACATCCCAGGGAATGAACATGGCCAACAGTATCGCCAACCTGCGGCTCAAAGCCAAGGAGTACAGTTTGAACCAGGTGCCCACAGTCAACTGAGGATGCAGCTGGGGGAGAGAGGGGCTCTGACTGTTGTAGGGGGGGTCTCAGCTTGAGCAGAACGGGAGGGAACCCTCCCCATGGCTGGGCCCCAATAGACAGACGATGTTTCTGGGGTGATCATCATCTCTTGTCCCCCCCCTACCGCGGAATGTGATTGTGACGTCTCCTCTCCTTTCCTTTTCGGGAGCAGCATGCCTGCGTTTTAGCCCAAGTACTCCTTAGCATCTAAAGCTGTACAACCAAGTGGCAGGGGGCTTCTTCTCAGCCGTGCCTTCTCCCGAGCTGTTGCCAAACTCTCATTTGTACTGAAGCCATCCAGGCCGGGTGCTGTTAGCCGCATAGCTGAGTAGTTTTACATTGTGATTCTGTCATGGACTGAACGACCAAAGCGACTTTCCCAAAGCTCCCGTGCTGGAGTGCCGGTTCACACGCTCCTGACTGGTTGTCCTATTGAGAGTTTACATCCAAGACTGCCCTACCACGTCTCTGAGATAAGGAGACTCCTCCATGGACATCTTCGGCTGTGGTTACTTGATGGGATTACCAAAACTGGGATCAATGATTGTTTAAAAAAAAATACAAAATTAAACAACAAGAAATAAACAACAGACTTTCTCATCCTCGTAAAGTTGGGAGCTGATAACATTTATGCATTTTTTTTAAGTACTGTTGTTTTACCACATTTTGTTTCCATGTTATACCACTGACAAGCAAACATTTTCAACGCATTTTGATTCATGTAATAGTCCAGTATACAGGAAAGGCTAATATACTTTTGAATCCGAATCATCAGATTCTCTTAATTTCTTATGATAACCTTTATTTGTAACAGAAAAACTTGTATATTAATAAAATGCATTTCAAGCGATGCAATGTGTCCAATTTGCAGGGTAGATAAAATCATGAAGTAGGTTACAAAAAAAGGCAGGGGGCAGGTGTTTCTGGAATATCTATTTTTTGATATATCAATCAATGCCTAAAACACCCAAGTATGTTTTATTTAACAATGGAAGGATTTTAAATGCTTTTAAATTGGACACCCTCTTACAAATTCTACTCAAAATGACCTGATTGTTCTCAATTCTGCAAAGCGGTCCATCAAACATGTTGTTTTTAACAAACTTTATAGGTGAAACCATTTTGGAAAGCAAAATGATCTGGGAAGTTTGTGTGAGCACTATGAAAGAGAGATTTACAGGTCGGGGACAGATTCCCCTTCAGAGAAGGCTGCTGTGTGAGCCTCAAGCTGTTCCTGGGATATTATTTTTGCTGATTACCACAAACTGAATTTTCCATCTTAAAAACAGAATATTTACGAGCAGGGAAATCCTCTCTTTAATATGGGGTACCCATGGGTGTCCTTTACTTCTGCGGCTGTTTCTTCCCCGTGGCCTCTCATAACCCTCTCATAACAACAAACACAGGCTGACACGGCAGCTCATGCGGCACACACTAAAGCAAAGCTAGCGTTTATAAGTGTATCACATTGTTTTTGGTCTAAAGGAGGGCGTGTGTTTTATTGTATGTTTGTCTTGGTGGCTTTGTTAGGCCTATACTGTACATAGTACAGTAACCTGTGCGGCCAACAAGTATTCAGGACTCGCAAGACGAATTACAAATACTAATTTCCAGAAGCGGTTGCTTTTTTCCCCAATTCTCACCCGTTTAATCTTCTGCCATTGCTTGTTTTCTTGATCCCTGATCCCTGCCCATGGTATGTCCAGTGTCAGACCCCCTGTCCCCCTCTTCCCCTCCCCTGCCAGGCGCCTGCTCTCACCTTTCACGGCCAGGGCCTGGCTGACCTGAAGTGATTCCAGATGTGGAGATTCCTTTGACCCTCCGCCCTGTAATACCCCCCCCTTACGCCTCTTTCCTCCACCCCTACGCCCTGGGCCCTGGCCACTCCATCAGAGGCTTGACAGCATCCCCTTGGACGGGCGTCTCTCCTCCACCCTGCCTAAGCACATGACATACAACCCCCCCCCCCCCCCCCCACCACAACTGGTGCGCAATATAGAGGCGACAGTAAGAGGGGAAGGGGGGGGGGGCGTCTGCATTCAATTTGGGGGTGTGTGTGGGGGT
>JAOEHI010000019.1:3799649-3821733 GCA_025447815.1 Percopsis transmontana | reverse complement strand
CACACACACACACACACACACACACACACACACACACACACACACACACACACACACACACACACACACACGAAGAGCTCAGAAATATCCCGTGCTGACACATCAAACCATTACGAGGCTGGACATAATTACTAACTGAGGAAACAGTTGTTTTTGTTTAAACTCAGAATAAAATATTCATTCATTTCTTGCCTATAGCCAAGTTTTATTCCATGGTTATATTTAGATAAATTGCCGTAACTTTATATCCCCATAAATTGCTTGTCACAGTAAAAATGGAATTTTACTGTCTTGTTAAATGAAATTCCGTAATTCAGTGTCACCAGGCTAAATCTCTCTCAAAGATCTTTACAAGTTTCTTTCTAACTACATTCAACCCCTTACACATAATGCTAAAGGTGTAAAGGGTTCCATTGTGCTGTGGGTTATGTAACTTGATCAGTTAGCATAACGCTACATGAACCTCTCATTTAAAGATAAGACATTCCTCGATAGTCCCCTCCAGAACCTAGCTTGTTTAGCAACACAGCTGCATAAATCTGCCCATCTCTTTCTTTGTTTCTTTCCTTCCAAATAACTGACACGGTGTGAGAACTAACTTCAAATTTTTAGGTAATTTACGTGTGTGATTCCCTTGTATTTGATTAGTGCAAACTGTATACAGATGTATAACAGATCTTTGCTGCAGACGGTAGATACTAGTGAGAACTTCCCAGGGTCACGCTATACCCACGTGTCTTTAAACCACATGTCCTGCACCCGCCTACCTGATACACAGCTCTGGTATGACTTGACTAACCATTGAACTAGCCAGTTCTACATACATTTATTTCGTACATTTCCAGATGTGTGTAGCAGTTGGGACGTAAATCAAATGCAAAAGCTAGCAAGAATTATCTGTTAAAATAGTTTAACAGTCGATACTTTGAATGTTGTCATTTTTACAGACAATTCCCCAATTATATATATTTTTTCACTCTGGTCAGATTATTAGAATATTATTATTGTCAGAGTATTGACAGTAAGTGACTCAACGTCTTTTCATCACATATTCTATGCTCTGCTATAATGTTAACCATTTTACCATGCTCATATTCATTTTCAATTATAGATACACAACCTTTGTCAAACTGTAGTCATTTTCTGTACTCCTCTGTAATATTTGTGTCATACTTTTTTAACACTAAGCCAGATGAGAATTGACTGTCCCTCTTATGGCTGACACATACAGTATCACTGTGTTCCAGCCTTGCGTTTTCAGGTGTTGACACATCTTACTAGTACCAAGTATCCTTCAGGACCCAGCCAATGGAAAGACCTTGCCCAGGCAACAGCGATAAGACGGGCACAAACGTACAGACACAGACAGACCGATTAGCACTATCAGTGTGGGTCTTGCAGAGTAAGCAATAAGCCTTGAGACAGACTTAGGAACATAGGGCATCGAGTGTCATTGCTAGTGGCATTGCTACATGGTCAGACATTAGTCAGATCTGAGTCAACAGTTTAGCTGCTGATTTAATGGGAACTTATTCTAAACCTTCTTGTGTGTGTGTGTATACCCAAACACGGAGATAGGCTAATGACCTTTGGCCTTATCTGCAGAACGTTTCTAGGTTTGTGCCTTCAGGGGCAAAATGCTTTTCCTAATTCACTTCAAAATGTTCAAATATTCTAATGTGTTCAGTAATGTGTTTTTTGTGTGAGAATTGACTGTTTAAATGTTTTTTTCTTTTTCTTTTAATGTTAATATTGAAGGTTGCAGTTAAAGAATATGAACAGCAGAAGAAGCTTAGAACAGTATTTATTTTTATTTCATACACAAAAGCGTGATTAATATTGTGTACTCAATTACAAAAATCAGAAATCAACGGTTCTTTATTATCTACACTATAATTCACACTTTTTAATTGATAATTTCCTATTGAAATGAAGATGCACAGATATGAATCAGTTTATATAGGAGGAACCAAGAAAGTGCAAGGGTGGAGATGGGCAGAGAAAGAGAAAAATAAACAGAGGAAGGGATTCTTTAAGGAATGCACAAATTGGTAGGCTCTCTCTTTCTGCCACACACAACCTTACAAGGCTGCTGGAAGCGGCAGTTCGCATGGCAAATGGCAAAGCCTGATTTGAAGATTTAGACAGAACCAAAATAAAGTCAACGTTTATTATTAAAGAAAACTAATTACAAACCGGAAAAGATGAAGGGGAAAATGCCGTGCCTTGCCAGCAAAAATTTTTTTTTCATCTTTTCACAATCTCTGAATGGAGCCGTTATGCAGGCTATGTGTGTGCATTAAAGTGTGAGTGTGTATATTTGGGTGTAAAGTGACTGATTGGCTCATGTCTGGAGATTGAGAATGAGAGGACACCTGCATCCGTTTCCACGGTGGTTCATTCACAAGGGTTAACCCTAACCAAAACAGCGATCAATGATCGCCAAATTTTAGGCGGACATCTCTTGTCATAAACACTTACACATCATTCTCATTCTCATCCTCATTCAAAAAAATCGCTTCTTTAGCTAGCTAAATCACAGGGTTGGAACAACAGAAAACCTTCCCAACAGTGATGCATGAAACAATGAAATTGCCCTCCCAAGCTCTTTTAGTCTGGTACAACCAGTGCTGCGGAATCTGTAAAAGACTGGCTCTCATTACTTGAGAATGTGAAGAACTGTCTTGTTGGTTGCTGTTTTCTTATCCGCAATGGTCACAAAGTGCAGTTACCTCTCATGGCCACATGGTGCCATCTTCAAAGTTAATGCACATTGGATATGGTTTTCATACAGCATGTTTACATAAGGTAATGGCTATGTTATTGTTTGAATGTTAATGCAAACAGTGCATAGTGCTGCTAATTTTATATAAAACTTAAATAATTTCTGTGTGTATCAGTACATTTTCGAACATTTTAACAATACCCCGATAATATTGATAACCGTGATAATTTTGGTCACTATAATCGTGATATGAAATGTTCACACTGTTTCATCTCTAGTTACCAGTTTAGCCTCTTGTCTCGCATGTTTGCCTTTATAGCCCCTGACCATACCTTTGCTTATCTATCTGCCTTTTGTGTTTTGGACAATCGCCTGCCTTTGGATTTTTTGCCTCCATGGTCCTGCCCTCCTGTGTCTTTTCCTGGTTTATGGATCACCTGGAATTTAACCCCTGCCTGTACGCCAACCTCGATCGAGTAAAAACATTGTTTATTCGTTGTGTGTCCCTGCCGTCCTGATTGCATCATGACTTAATTTCCCTGGCTGGTTGCAGCAGAGCGTATCAAATAATTCAGAGGCGGCGTTTACTTGTTTGAGGGGCGGGGAGTGGGATAAGCGTGCAGCATGGCTAATTAGTCTCCAACAAAAAGAAAGTATGTAGATTTGCGAGGGTGCCTGCCATCTGATTAACCATAAGCCAGTTGTTTTTAATTTAAGAGAAGTCAGTGGTTTTCCTATTTTGTTTCAATTCAGACATTCACAGTAAATACATTTTTTGCAAGGACCCATATGCTCTGTTTCATTTTGAGCTCCAGACACCATATTGCAGATCAATAGATTAGAGGCATTAATCTGTCATTCTCATCACGCAGCAGATAAAGTGAGAGTGACAGGCCTTAAATCCACCTGAAGCCCAGATAAACCTCTGTTAATTGAAATGCTAATTTCATGTAGATAATGGTCATGTATGATCAATGCAGGCCCGTGTGTGTGTGTGTGTGTTGTTTGTGTGTGCGGTGAGGGCAACAAGTGCAGGAAAAATGACTTCTGTGGAAGAATCTCTCCTTACCACAGTTATTCCAAGAGTTGCCGTTGGTAACAGGCGCTCGCTGCCTCAGAGTCATAGACAAAGTTACGCCTCAAGCGATTTCTGCAGTTAAACTGCAGCAAAGGGAAATCATTCCTGCTCAATGTCAGAGGACTAAATGCTTTTGAAAACAGACAGTTGCACCTTATGGCCAGAGAGGTCACTGCTTTTCCATGCTCTCCTATGCAGCTTAAAGTGTTTATTAATTATGTTAGTTATATTAGAGTAGAATCTAAGCTAGCTTTGATGCTGAACTACAGTAAATAGAGTGGGAGGAGCCAGTATATAGCCTTCCCTGTAGAGCCTATTTCACTAGGTCGCTAAGCCTACAGTGCCAGCTGTACGGCACCATGAAGACAAAATAATGCTGTGTTCGATAAGAGGGTGTGGTATGACACCCACACGCTCTCATCTCAGAGCTCTGGCAGGGTATCTTAACACCGAGTTCCTGACTTGTCACAGCAACAGTAGATTAATAATTATAGTCACACAATTAAAAACAACAACTTTCCTCTCCTCTCTATACCAGGCGGAATGGGACCCCATCACATAATATTTAGACCAGGCTCTGACAGTCAGAGTTGAGGTGTATGCTGCTATTATCATATCAGATCGATCTGGGTCAGGATATGCCGTACAACCCAAGGCTAGGACAACACGTTTTCTGCCGGGGGAGGGTTCCTACACATACTAACTGGAATTATACTGTTTAAATATGGGGTTGATTCTTTTAAAATCTGAAATTTTGAAACAAATTAGGTTTAAATTTTTTCATTTTGAACTGCAGACCTATGTTTTTAAATGTACTGTGTTTAGATGTGCGCAATATATGCAAAAATAGACCCTAGTTATTACTTTTATGTCAATCTGATTTTATGTAATTGTTGATTATAGAAGCTAGCTGTGAGGAGGGAAAGGAACAAACAATTTACCCGACTGATCTAATGTGGCATCAGTTGGAGGTCTAACAAAAACCTTGAAGGAACTAAACGCTAAGAGTAAAGTCAGGTAAAAGGTTAAAAGAAGGATTATGTGGAAGGAAGCGGCTAGCAAACTGTCTGATCATTTTAAGGAGGTTTTTGATGCCGACAGGGTGGCCAGAAAATGGTACACCCTGGAAGACAGTTACAAAAGGGTCGAGGACAACAATAGGCCCACTAATAAAGGAACAATTACAATTGGTTTAGCAGATGCTTTTATCGGAAGGGACCTACAATTACGTGCTGCTATTACATGGAGCAGGTAGGGGTTAGACATCTTGCTCAAGGATGCTTACAGGTAGGCCCACTGAGGCTCGAAGCCACAACCTTGCGGCTGGCTTAGCGGTTGATGGTGACAGAGCCTCACCTACAGCCATGCCAGCTTGTAGCTTCACCAATGTCAGCAACACCGGCACAACCTCCGCTGCAGAAGAAAAGTAGAAAACAAGATTGTAGTTGTAAGATGATTCTATTTTGGAGTTCTTGCGCGAGTCAGAGCCTGCAAGTCAGGGAAGACACGAAGAGACTCTTGGCCAGATGAAGTCTTCCCAGGAGGGGTTTCAGACCTTACTGAGAAACTTCCTTTTATATACATTTTATTGTGTTTAAGTTAAACTACATTAGTATTTATGTTAAACACAAGGAATTTGAGTTAAGTTTGTATAGGCTATTTCTGATGCTCCCACTGCACTTTATGCACTGCACTGAATTACATTTGTTTGAAACTTTAACATTTTATCTCGTTATCTGGGTAAGCTACCTTCCAGGGAAAGACTGTCCTCATGTGGACCTGCAAGAGTGCAAGAGCTTAGTCTTGAATCTTTTCTGTCCTGGTGCCGCAATGGTGGAATGAGCTCCCTGCAGCGGTCAGGACAGTAGAGTCACTACCCACCTTCCACAAGAGACTTAAGACCCACCTCTTCAGAATCCACCTTGGAACCTCTGCCACTGACCTCCCTACCTCATAACATTCCCATTAACTGAATCCCTCTATGACGATTCTTCCCTATCTTCGGTCTCTATTCCTTTAAAAAAAATCCTTCTGTTTCCTGCTTCTCTCTTAGGACCAGCTCTTAGAGGATTAAGCACTTGGCTGGTATGTAGGATGTTAGCAATTATTTGAGGATTGAATGGTATGTTAATTGGTAGTGTATGTTGTAAAATGTAATGCTGTAAGTTGGCCCTGATGACATGCTGCTGTCATTATTCTAACAGAATGTTTTAATAAATCCTGGTTCCTTCACTTACTGGTTCTGGGTTAATTGTGTCATTGGTCTCACCATGGTTTCTGTTCACCTCATTTACCTAGTTCATTGTCTGTGCGGATGAGATTGTTTTCACCTGTGTCTGCCCATGTCTCCCCACGGCCTCTGTTGTTGTTTGTTTGGGCACTCTGTATATAGCTGTTACCTGCAATCCTGTTCCCTGTTTCTCCTGTGTTTTGTCAGTAAAGATTCCTTGTTGTACTGCAAGTTTGTACTGCCTATGTGTTGTGCATTTGGGTCCAGTCCTCTATAGCAGCCTGACAAACTGTTATATAATCACCAAGGCCCACTCAATTGAAAGGACAGATGTCGGTGTGTGTACTGTAACATCTGAACTGACACTGTCTCTCTTTGCACCTATATGCAGTGTGGCTTTTGGTACTCATTATCAATTTACTGTTTGCGGACTCATACAGTTTTTGTGGTGTAATTCAAATGGCACAGAGTAAAAGGATAGCGTATGCTGTGCATCGTGTCTTTAGTCCTTGCTAATATCCAATGAAGAATATACACAAGCATGTCCCTTCAAGTAGAATAAAAGTTCCATTAATTTCCTGCACCACAACGGTATTCTCATACATCATGCTGTCAACCCCTACTTTCTAAAGTCTTTAGTAAGCTGTTTGCTGGAGTGGTTGCTCCTTACATGGCAAAATGAGACCAAGGGTTTTGGGAAAAGGACAAACATTTCTAATTTGAGCCTGGAGCTTAAAAAGATCTTAAAATGAAATACTTAATCTGTCAGAGCAGGAGAGATGACACCCACGTGAATTCTTAAAGGGACATATTCTTGTGTGGTATGACTAATAACATGGCTTATCCCCATTAAACCATTCCCAACCTCCACTGTATTTCTATCACTGACTGTAATTGCAGACTGTCTGGTCTCCTAATAGGCCGCATATACAGACCTTGTCTCCACAGGCATGTCTTAATCACAGAACACAATCCTGCTTGTGTGCATGTATAGCTGGAACTGTATGTTGCGGTATGCGTGAGCGAGGGCAGTGTAGGTGGGTTTACTTTTTATTAAAGTCAGATTGGTTACAAAGCTGCTTCAGCGGTCTCATTATGATGCTCCTTTAATGCAGTACTGAACTTGTATTGAACCCTTGATTCTGTAGCTTACACATGCCGATGCGTGCCAACGCTTGCCAACCTGAACCAGTATTTTCTTTGACTTCCATTGTGTCTCAAAAACACACTTCTAAATGTGTCAATAAAACTGATTACCACCTCTAGTGGTAGTAGGGGGTGCTCGCATAATCAAATTGGTGTAGTGTTTAATTTATGATGTAATGTATTTAGGTTTTGGATTAAAACTAGAAATGTACCTTAAATTAAGGCCTACAACGTCTGAGTACATGAGTATAATTGCTTTTCGATTATAAATGGAATAAAATTGGAAAGGAGCTATTTTCCTTAATGATGAATTTAGAAAACCTCATACTTTGACAGCAGAATGATGAACATTTGTTATTGGCCAAACACTGCTGCCTCTCATCACCTCTGTTCAAAGTAAGTTACCCAGGCTTGCAGTATGTTACATAGTTGTGTGCGCTGTAATATAATTGGTCACGCAGGGGTGCGTGCTACCGTGATTTGATTGACACAAATCAGATTGGCCTGTAAGTGTTATATGTGGGAATAGTTAGCCATAGCGAACGGTACCTTGGTGCTCTGTTTTAATGTCTAGCTAGTGTAATTACTGCCATTCTAGGTTTCGTGGAATAGGGAGAGACAATGTGAATTTAATCAAATGAAATTTGTAATTCAAAAAGGAGAGTAGATCAAATAGACGTCCCTACTTATGCAGTTGGCTCCTGTGGGGTTTCCTACGCTGTATTTCAAGGTTTGTGTGTTTCGAGCCTGCAGAGGGGCTGTGGCCTCCATTTTCAAAACCAGGCACTAGAACTATGTTTCATATAGAGCAGTATAATGATCTTAATTCTCGCTGGGAACAAAAATTATGTTTTTAATAAGGGTAGGTTGGTGAGAAAAAGGAACTCAAGGTCTTAATTATAATTAACGTGCGCAAAGCAGACATAATTCATATAGAAATCCCTCATGCTTATAGCTCATTGCTTTTTACCAACATGTTTAGACACTCACTCTCTCCTTAGCCGTCTTTCTCTCTCTATCTTTCGGTTTCATTGTGTATGAGGAGGGGAAATCATTTTGGTTGGACTACAGTATGTTCTTCATAACTAACCAATAATTCCACGTGGAGAAGACATTTGGTTGATTTATGAACATAATCAAATAGAAAGCCTTTATGTTCAGGGTGCTTGTTGAATTGTTAACAGATGGTATCTTGGTTAATCTTGGTAGAGAATGAAGTCAAGTTTTGTTTTGTTTATATAGCGCTTAGTCCCATTTTACGGTCAAATGGACGCACAGACCCACATTTCAAATGGAAACAAACGACCCCCACTATACCATATCCTCCAATCCGTCAAGAAAGAGCTCAACCATTCCCGGGACGGCTAGGAGTTGCCGTGGGGACAACATCATTAGTATGACACAACTATATAATATCATATTACACAGCATATACGTATCAAAAATGATATATTACACACTAAGAAACGTATGCACAATATACTATGCACAATATACTAGCTCAACAGCGAGCTAAGACAGAGGAGACGGCAGGACAGGTGGACTATGGCTGGCAAACCTCAACAGCTTGGGTGTGTTGAGACTGCTCTAAATCCTTCTAAAAGGTATTTTATAGGTAAGACCAAGTACCTTTAAGGTAGAATTATAAAGAGGCTGTCACACAGTATGAATTATTCTGGGAGGCTAAAGCGCCTCATTTAAAAGAATCAATAGATCTATAGCTGATCAGTGTTTCTGAAGCTTGCTATAAAACTATAATCAGCCATTTCTCAAATACAGATTAGATTTGTTTCTCCAAATACTGGTTCCCGACTGCTTAGACTAACGGATCTCAATGAGGGCCACGAGATGCTATTGGAACGGCCATGGCGATGAGAGATCTCGAAAAATAATCTTATTGATAAAATATTAAATCTAGTTTGTTCCATGTCTGGCTAATAAACCACTGCTGTTGTGGGATTCATTGCAATGAACCAGCACCACAGGAAAAAAATGCAGGCTCTCCGTGTGTGTGTGTATTTGAACAAAATATTATTTTTATTCTGCATGAGAACTGAATATGGTGGAGTTCCACTGATAAACGTACATTTATTCAGCTCATAAAACAAACAGATTCTACAACCAACAAACTATTGCAACAGTTACAAGAACATAAAGTGTACTGTGATGGGCCAAAGAGAGAGAATACCTACATAAGCCAGTAGACACGGCATGGCATAGTGCAATACTGAGCGAGAGGAATTGACCAGGATGACCAACCACAGACGTCTGTAGAAGAGGAATTCATTACCACATGAATCCAAAACACAGCAATGATGTGGTAAGAACAGTATATGCCTTAGTGTATAGTGTTACTTTGTTGTGTCTCATAAAAAAAAAAATGAAAAAAAAATGTTTTATTGCTTGCATTATTTTTTTACATTTCCGATAGTTATGTGGAAATATAAATCAACAGTATCTGCACTGTGTGATTCTGATTAGACCAAAATTGTGATGAAAGATTTTGGTATAAATCTCCCAATGCAAAAATGTCTAACAAGTCAGTATTAATAATAATAAAAAAATTGCCAAAAAATTGTAATAGTAAAAAGTGTCATTCCTCTTTCTCAGTATTACAGCGCAATGGCTTTGTACAACTGACACAAAAAGGACTGGAACTTGGTTTCAGCTGTAAGCAGTGATGTTGTTTTTGCTATTTTATTTCAGATTTGAATACATCATAAACAGACGAATAACATTTGTTTTTTAAACATCTTTTTTACTATTTTTTGTTTTGTTTTATACACAAAAAACAACAGTCAAGAGTACCAAAGATGCATGCTGGATCTGTACGTATGTCAAAAAGGGGAAACGGAGAAGAGTGTGGTTTACACTTTTTAAAACTTTTTTTATTATTATTTTAATATATATGTATATATATATATATTTATATATGTATAAGAAGCTGTACTCGCTGAAGCTGTGCTGGGTACTGTGATCAGTCAAGCAGTGGTAAGAACACACAAGACTCCTTGGTGAGAATCGCAAACATATTCAAACCTGACTGCAAATAAAACTTTGCAGAACTGCTTGTGGGTGAGAATTAGAAGTACAACAACCGACAGTTGCTATTTTAACAGTCCTGGGGTGGGAGTGAGATTAAACACACTCAGAATGAAGGTGCAGCATTGTACCTTTTTACGACCAGGGTTGCACCTATTATTTAATGTTTTTTACTAAACAAAATATTACACTTGTTTTGCGTAAATATAAACCTGTTCCTGCAGTTGAAGTTGAAGTTTTCCTAAGTGAAACTTCAACTAAACAGTCAAAAGTAAATTGGACTAAACGGACATTTTGGTATTTCCAACGTTCTCTACTGCCCATCTCTGTGGATTACCATTGTGTCTACTATGTGCATGTCTTCATATAAAACAGCCACCTGAAAGAAAACAGGCAACCCCCTGCCATACAAAGAAAGGGAATATTGCATGTCATTACATGAAGGAAAGCCTGATCAAACCTACCCATTCAAGGGTGTAGATTGTCATTCAGAAACTCCAAATCTAGACGCAGGCTATCAATCCATATCATGATCAAATACAAAATCAACTTTAAATCAGTTACTCAATTTTATATTTTGGCCATAGACAGATAGATATGAGGTTTCTGCAGGACAAGATATTATTTTAATGTTGAAATAAAAAAGATTGCACACTAAACTCCAGCTATGGCCATCATGTGCAAATATGAGTAGAATTAGGGAGAAAAAAATCACTTTTGAAGATCTTATTGTTAAAATGTTGCACGTTGCAACATTAAAATGACATTATATGGTGCAGAATGGCTACAACCAACTTTTATAATGGCTAGTAAAAGTGAGTGCTTAATGAAGTAAAGCACAGGCATTACTTCCAGATGTAGGCGATCCTTACTGACAACAGAACTAGAGCTTTTCGCTTTTATTCCACACTACAGGAACAATCTTTTGATATTATTGTGATGGCTAACAAATGATCCTAGCAAGCGAGCGGTGAGGGCAACAATCACACAACCAGAGGAAGATACTGTGAATGTTTGTTTTTCGTAATGGCAAGCTGATGAATATAACATAAATGTGACACTGAAACACCTCTTTTTACTGATCAACTGATGGATGAGAAAAGGTCAACTGAAATCTTTGGTTTGAATGTTTGGGCCACAGAGCGAAAACAAGAACAGGAATTCTAATTCAAAACACTCACAATAGAAATGTCTTTCTTTCTTCTTTCTTTCTTAGCACTATAAACAAAAGATGTTCGATCCATGTAAATGTCTGTGACAGAATGCATACATGCACACACTGAAGTACACAAGTCTTTTCTAGATGATGTGTGCAATTTCAGACAAGCCCTCTGTGAACAAAAATAACCAAGCGAGCGTGTCTCTGAGAAAGTAAAAAAAAAATAAAATAACTCCTTCCCTCCAAGATTAGCTATTGGATGCAAGCTATTTGCAAGGAATACTGTACATTTATCATAAAACCTTGGCCCTACTCACCAGAAAACAAAATGGATGTTATCCTTTAATAAATGTATGTTTTCATATAAAGACATTCAACAGTGAGCAATGCAATAGTTCAAGTAATAGAGTTGAGCATCTCTGAGTTCCCATTTAAAAACCATAAAAAGTTGCTAAAAAGAATAACCGTTCACACCGATGGTGGATGGAAAGGAACCATTAATATCCTTTCTCTTCTTCTCTCTTCTCTACTAGGGACAAACTTCCTTCTAAATCCAGCACGTCTGTTATAAACTGAGAATAATTTTGTGGTTGTAGGTATAAATGGGGAGAAAACCCTGATTTCTGACATCGCTGGCTTCGTTGTGTGGTAGTACAAGAGTAAACTTTGCAGGTAGACTGTAGGCTTGTCCCACCTGAAGAACTTGACCACAATGAGATGGACACAAAAAGTTCCTTGAATAATGCAGTCCTGGAATTTCCAAAAGCACCCTAAAGTTCCATTATATACTAATGGACAACATTGACCGTGGTGCTTAAATATTTTGGACCCAGGCTGGTCCTTGTGTACATTCAACGTTATATCAACACACCCTGCCTTGTTGTCCCCCGACACACCAGATCCTCTTAGACAAAAGCCTCCTTTCATCACTGCTGGTCTTTTATATCTTCCGGGCTAGCTGACTTCAAGTGTGCAACATCTGAAGCATGCTCCAGTTCACATTGTAAGTCATTGCTGTCATGTGAAAATATTGTATCTCCAAAAAAACCCAACTTATTTCAGCTTATTTAGAACAAAAGAAACCCTGGTCTGCAGAATAATTATTCCAACACATTTTGAAAAAGATCCATACTTTTAAACCCATTCCCCAAAACCTAGGGTCACTTGCTCAACCCACTGGGATCGAGGATTATTTTAAATAAATCAAATGATTTGCTGACATCGGAGTTACAAGGTTTTCTCACAACAGTGACCGTATATACTGGTATTATGGCCTTAATTCCGACCTTTGCATTGATCTTTCCAGTGGAGGGTTACAGTATAAGGTAAGTTCATTGGCCAGTGCAATGCCTCCAGCCCCCGACCAGACGGGCGTGGACTGTAGAGAAGGGAGATGGGATGGTCCTATAGATAAAGGCGTCAAGGGCAGGGTATGTGGGAGGACATTGAGACAGGAAGGAGAAAAAAGATGGTGGTGGGCTACAACCAATGTTGTATCACTCGCACACAAACAATGGCCCCTATTCTTCTCTCAACTAAGATACTGTTCTTCAGACATACATGTGTGTGCGTGTGCAAGTGTTTATGGCCTGTATATTCCCCATGGTGGCTTATCGTACGATGACACTGACAGAGAGGTGCTCGTGTGACTTTGTAACCAGCGTTGACGTCTGGCCAACTCATGGCACTAGTAGTTATTTTTCTAGTGCTTTCTGTGTGAAGCAGAAATCTGAAGGAGCTGTAGCTCCTTTAAGACATGGCCTGAGTTTGGCTAATTGACAACAGCTGGCTTTGTTTATCCCCAGCCATGGTCACTAAATCAGCCCCCTTGTAGCTCTGCAAACCTCCCCTTGTCATCAAGACCTTAAAATAAAGTCCTAGATTATCAGGCAGGGAGGGGCAACTGTCTGGGAAAAACTAGGTCCCCTGAGACATTAAGCTGACGGCAATAGGCTTGTTTGAGAAAGCTAGACCTCTCCAGATGCGGTCTTCGCCTTGAGCAAGGGCTCTCTAGATGCCAGTTTTGTTTGACTAGTGTCCCACAATCACGTCAGGCTAATCTCATAGGACAAAAGAAGCTGCCCTTTTGAAAGCTATAGTTCCACCAGACGCAGACTGTTTTAATTAAAATATGCTGCTTAATGCCGATTGAATCTTGGTTAACCAATTTATTCAATACTCCTTTATTCAAAGATTTTAAATTCCATAATCTTTGAGGTATTTAAGCCAAATAAGAGCCAATCAGTTGGTGTTTTTCCTTCAGTTTTTGAAAACATTTTTATTGTTTGATGGCAATAGCTTTTCTCTTTTCCTTGACAGAAAATGTTTTCACTGGTTATAAAGTCAAGCACCGGATAAAGAATGAATGGGGGGAAAGGGTAAGTGAGAAAACAAAACAAAATAAAATCTGACTTTAATATCTGTGATTACGGTATCTGCGAACCCTGTTGGGGTCTGTAGCGCACCTCTCTGCTAAAACCTAGATTACATTGCACGTTCAAGTTTTTAGTATCATCTAAAGCATTTGTCATCTGCTCAGGACTCATCTCTTTCGTTCTACCTGCTTTTCTGTGTTACACATAAAACATTTTTGCATCAAAGCTAATCTCTGAAGGTTTTGTAACAAATACACAAGCATATTTCTGTCTCTTGCTCTTTTTTTGTTTGTTTTTAAACCATGCATAAAGTGGGTTTCAGGGTCCATGGGCAGGTTTTACTCTTCACATTTTCCTCAGGGGAGAGATCTTGGTGAACTACACCACTCACAACCTTGTATTGGTAGGAGTCTGATCTAGTGTTAAGTGCTTGCTAACTGACTATGGTGCCGCTACAGTATATGTGCGAACCTTTTGCTTTCCAACCATTCAGGAACTAATGGCGTGTTATGCACTTCCCCCAAAACTCTACTTTTCATGCGGGGTCTCAAGCAACACCCTGGCTTGCTTTTTCCCTCTCCTTCATACCACCTTTGGTCTCGAGTTCTGTTAACTGTGTTGTTACTATTTCTACATGGCAAAGTAATATCTGTGGTCCAGCAAAGCAAGGACACAAAACAAAAAAGAAAAAACAAACAAAAAGATTAGTACCAACGCGAGCCTGTCTTCTGTCAAGACAATTTTCGTATAAGCTGTGGCAGCCTTACATCCCTCCCGTAACCCATCAGCAGCAGTCTATATATAGACAGTCTCTTTATGCTACATTGTTTTTGCTTTCTGTGCAGAGAGGGACCAGTAACAGACACATGACATCATCTACTCTTGCATGTACCAAGTAGGCTATCTAGGAGTAAACAAACGGAAATTACTCAAAAATGGAAACAAATCCAAAAAGAATGCTATAACGCAGGTAATCAGAGAAATAATAATCCAGAAAGGTAAATGGGAGAGAGAGAAAAAAAAAGAGAAAAGAAAAAGGAGTGTTTGTTTTAAATTTTCTGTTAAAAGTCTGAGCTGGAGTTTAGGTAGCAGCGGGGGTGGGGTGTCAACCTGAAACACGTTTCCTTCTCTTGGTCACTTTTTTCACATTCACAAACATGTTAAAACTTCCTTGTGCAAATCAAGCAGTCTTTAGAAAGAATGCCCTCCGAAATTGTTCTTGTAAAAATATATATGTATAACTCCGAGGTGGCCCACGCAGGTGTTGCAGCAAGTGTTTATTTTTTAGCTATCTTTTTCTCTGGCCTGGTGTTGGGGTTGCTTTATTTTAGATTTCGGGGCCCCCCTGCCCCTAAGCGTGAGGGGGTTCGTCTACGCGGGGCGTGGACTCATCTACGTCCGGAGGGCATCTGTGCGTGGACGGGATAGGCCAGGCGCACATTGAGCGAGTCGTTGTGCTGCACCAGCGAGGTCTGGCGGTAGTGAAGCACCAGCTCCCTCAGGCTGCCGTACAGGTTGTAGGGCTCAGCGAAGCCGTAGCCCCGCGGCGTGCTGTAGATGACGCAGTGCTTCACCTCACCTTCCACACTGCGGGGGGGGGGGGAAACCCAGTCAGTCATTACGGAGTTAATGCAAGGCGGGTCGTGTGGCTAGCCTCTATTCCACCTACACGTACAATACAGGTTAGGCCTGTATTGTCTCATCTACCGCTGTGTGTTTCAAGATGCCGTAGAGGACCGCACATCAGACGTAAGGAGTTAACCCTTGTGATGTGCGGGGAACCCCTTTCGTCTGATGGCTAACCTCTGACATGGAGTGCTGCTTGTACTCTCTCAAGGCTGCCTTTCATACCGGTGTTGGTTTGAAGAACACCACTAAATACAGGACGTAATGTGTGCAAAGGTCGCTGAGACCCGGCTGTACTTACACTACGGAGCAGGCGAAGCAGCCTTTCTTGCTGCTCTCGCGAATGAGGAAGGCTCCGTCGGGCTTCCCGAGGAGCAGCTCCTCCGCCTGAGTTCGGTTCAGATCCCCAACAAACCAGCTCTTCTCGTCGTGGTGGGGTAAGTTCTCGTCCTCCTCGCTCACAACAGAGTACCCTCTGTTGCGCACACACGAGGGAGAGACAGCAGCGTGGTTTACATGAAGAACTAGATGCGTTATCCATCGTGTCCTGGATATATTTACGGTCCCAAACGCTACTATTTTGACAATTAGCGACAGAGACAGAGAGACTTACTCGTTAGTGTTCTCGTTATTGATTCCCAGCCAGTCGTTAATTCGTTTCTGACGCACTCCTTTGTGGTTGAGCCAGCTGCGGGAGAAACAGAAAGGGGCAGGGGAATTATCACTCAAGTAATTATACTGAAAGAAGGCCTTTAGATTGCAACATCCCTGTATATGCCAGGACAGTGCCAGCCCTGCTAATGCCATTAGACCCGTTCCTATTAACCGGAGCCTCAAACAGACAGCTGGTGGCAAGCCGTAAGTATTGCCTCACCACGTGAGCGAGTCTGCTCTACTCACACTAGATACTGGTCCCTGATCTTGCGGAGCTGAATGAGATCGGGCTTCAGGCTGTTCATCTTCTTGTCCGTCTCCCGGTTGTCCATGGCCTGCGTCTTCAGGTCCTGCTCCAGGCGCACCTTGCTGTCGTGGATCTCGCCCAGCCGGGACTTGAGCTTCTCGTAGTTCATCATGATCCGCTCGATCTCCTTGTCGTTGCCCTCGCGGTGGAAGCGCTCCGTGTACTCCTTGCTGTGGCGCTCCTGCGTGTGGCACTGCTCCTCGAAGATCTTTATGGTCTCGTTGAAGGCCTCGATGGCTGTCCGCTTCATCTGGATCTCCTGGGACGGGAAGGGACAGAGGAAGGAGTGAGCGACAGCCAACTGAAGCCCCAGCCCGGAGAGCACAAGCGACTGGCATCATAGCTCCGAAGTAACGACAGGGAGGCACGTGTCACTATCCTGTCCCGTTTTCAAACGACTTCCCTCCCAATCCCAACGCTGCATCCGTTTACCTGGGAAGTCTTGGTGTATTCTTCGTACAGTCTGTCGTACTCTTTGCTCTTCTCTTGATACTGGTTGTGGTACTCCTGGAGCTTCTTCCCAACAGCATCGATGTTGTCTTCTTTCACCAACTGGTCCTGAAGAGAAGAAGACACAGGGCGATGATAAATGGGTGTAGGCCGCTAACCTGTGAGCAGACAGTATGACGACCCTCCCTGAAGATGGAGAAAGGATTTCTGATTCCTAATTAAGCCCTAAAGAAAATGTTTGTGTGTGTAATAGAGAACCCAACGCCGCTTCTGCTTACCGAGAACAACTTACCAGGCTTGTTAATAAACCACCCACAATGCACTGGGTGTGTGTATGCATGTGTGTATGTGCGTGTGTGTGTGTGTGTGTGGTGGTGGTGGGGGGTGGGGGGGGGGCAGAGCCACACTGAGTAATGACTAGGCTGGCAAACAAGAGTATGAATGCAAGGATGGCCCTTTGACATGCCGGATGTGTGTGCAATTATTTAGGAAGCGTGGCAGAGGCCAGCGAGCAGGGCAAGATCTCACATTAACACATCCTGCTGCCTCTGCATTTCGTGGCTCGTGCCGTAGCATGGGGGGTGGCGTTCCATACCTGCTGGTAGCGGGAGATGGGGTACATGAGCTTCACGTCCAGTTTGGTGTTGTACTGGGCCAGGGACTCGTGCCGGTAATGGCTGATCAGCTCTACGACCGAGTTGAACGTCAAGGGGTCGGAGAAGCCATACTTCCCCTCACGGTGGTAGATCTTAATCAGCTTGTTGTTTCCCCCTTTCCTGGAAGATACAGAGATCCACATTTCATTTCCCTGGCAGAGGCGGCAGGGTGTGGGGGGGGGGGTACCATGGAGCCGTTTTTAGGGCATACAATGCAATGTACAGTAGCCTGTCAACAATGTTAGATGTGGATTCTCCAGTTGTTTCTTTTTGTGGGGAGGCTGCTACATTATCCCACTGTGGTTCCGGTCAGCATTGGCTGCCTCCAACGTCCCATCCCTAGCACACAGTATTGGGCAGTGGGGGGTGAGCTGCGACAGACAGCTGCCCTCTGCGCGGGACGGACACGGGAGAGCGGCAAAAGGGGGACGGTACCTCAGCGTCAGCGTGTAGTCCCCCTGCATCTTGGTGGAGGCGTCTCGGACCAGGAAGGTTCCATCCGGCATGTCTCTGAGTTTTTCGTTCACCTCCTCCCTGCACACAGAGAAGGCGGTGGGCAGTCAGCTGGCGTTCGTCCATGAACACGGTCCCCCCACTGACTCACATGCAAGCTTTATTGACATCGTACAAGGAATCCCAAAACACACTAATCCCCCCCCCCCCCTTTCTGTCCACTGTAGACGACACGGCAAACGGGCTCCCATTCATTATTGATGGATTGTCTATGGGGAAAAGATGACGATCCTGTCTGTCTCGGGGTCTAACGCAGGAGGCAGACTTGTGCTAAGATGCCCCTACACTAGACCGTTCCGGCTGTGGTCCATCAGTGCACTACTACAGTTACAGTTACAGCATTTAGCAGACGCTTTTACCGACTTACAGACAAAGCGACTTACAGTTACATTGTTCTATTACATGGAGCAGGTAGGGGTTAGGCATCTTACAGGTAGGCCGACTCTGGGGCTCGAACCCACGACCTTACGGCTGGGAGTCCAACACCTAGACCACTAGACTATCCTGCCCCACTGCTAGATGGACCACAGATATCCTTAAGGGTGCCCGGCCACAATGGGCAAATGGTGTCGATCGGTGCGCGTACGGTGCATGATTTCTCCATAGCGAAGCGGCCTTTCTTGCTAAAGACCAGCCAGGCCAACTCTGAGGCCTTGTGAGTGGTTTTCGCTTAAAGCTCAACAAGCTTCCATGCAGCACTCAGTATGTATGGTGAATAGCTGCATGGAGCTACCAATAGAGGACTATATTGGTGGTTCAACATACAGTAAGTCCCCTTTCGGCTGATCCAGGTGAGGCCGCTTCACCAAAGTGGGTTGGATTTCTACTTTCTACGGATGTGAAACCCATCAAGACATGAACACTGTTACCACAAGCATTATGTTGTGTGCGTTACCTGGATATGTCCCCCCAGTACCATTCAGCCTCTTGAAGAGACCCTCCAGTGCCTCCCTCCTTGGGCCCATTGCTGATGCCCACTCCCACCGAAGTGGTCTGCTGGGGTTTGGCTGGCTTGGGGGGTAGAGCTAGAGAGGGAGAGAGAGAGAGAGAGAGAGAGAGAGAGAGAGAGCATTCAACGTGTTGCCGATAAGGACAATGATTGGGTAACAGCTGAAACACATCGAAGACAACACCTTAAAAACACTGGGTTTACTGGGTTTCTCTTCCTGTTGTAACCCCTGCTCACACAGGGCTGTGTGGGGTAATTTCCCCTTCTAATCTCCTGTATGCGTTGGCCGAGTACATACATTTAAACTGTGTACGAATCTCCTGCTTTTTAAAGAAGGGTGTTGCGACGAGTGTTGTTACGTCTGGGATCCAGTCTCAGACTAAGATGATGAAACGGTCATTTTCTCGTTTTCTAGGCCTAATAAATACTATTACGCAGGTAATGCATGATTCAGTCATTACCGATCTCAATATTCCTTAGAAACGCCACACACAGAGAAAATCAGAGGAAATACGTATTGATGGCAAAGACAATTTGAGTGTATCGTTTCAATTTCCTGTATTTCACAAATTTAAAAGTTCAAATGAAAACGAATAAGGGTTTTCAATCCCAAAGTAAATTCAGGCTTAATGGTTACCGAAGAGTGTGTCAGGTGTGTAGCCAACCTGGCCATGACCCAGATTACCTACATTACCGGCATACAGTATGTCTATTGAATAGGGAAACTGAAAGTACAAACATTATCAGTTTCAGTATAGTGTCTTCTAAAATACCATGTACCTTTGGGTATTTTTCATTGGAGAAGCTGTCGGCAGAGCATTCATGTGTCTGTCTGTGTGTGTGTGTGTGTGTGAGAGAGAGAAAGAGAGAGAGAGAGAGAGACTGGAGTTATAGAACATTCTGGTCTTGGCTAGCCCCAGAAAATACCAGACGACGCGTGCATGCACGCACGTGCACGCACGCACACACAGGTGACAGAAACTGCTCTGACAGGGAAATCCTGGACAACACACTTGGAGTTTAATGAGGCCGCCAACCGATATTTTCCCCTGTGTGTGTGTGTGTGTGTGCGCGCGTGTGTGTGTGTCTGCCCTGTTCAGTGATGTCATCATTATTCAGCATGCAGAGGCTGTACGTTACACTCTCCTGCTTCCGTCAACTCCTGTGGTCACAAGCAGTGCTTCTCAACCCCCTGGGGGGGGGGTAAAGATGGTGTTTCTAGCGTTTGTTCGTCTCATGGCTTTTGTTTTATGGTTTGTTATACTGTGTATGTTTGTACTGCTACAGTATGCTGTGCTCTTCAAAAATGTATTCATTGCTTGCGACCGCCCTCGTGCACATCCGATGGTCAAAGAGTTGAAAGTCCACTGTTGTAGAGAAACGCATACGGAGCTATTTGAGGTATTTCAATACATAGTAGGCGGTAGTAGTCATTTTTCCAAAGCAAATACTGCACATGCATTGGTGTTGAATTCAACTTTTTCGACTGGGCTGAATCGACACACACAAACACACAGAGGAAACGTTAACCTTAGTGCATAGGTAGCTAGCTGGCTTTAACCACATGCATAGAGCTACAGTACATGCGAGTGCAGTGGCAGCCTGGTGCGCAGAGGGGGAGGAAATGCCTCGGCAGGTCTCTCTCTCTCTCTCTCTCTCTCTCTCTCTCTCTACCCCCCCCTCTCTCTTTCTACCCCTCTCTCCTTCCCCACCTCCTCTGTTGCCTCACTCAGTAGCCAGGTGTTGTGGTAGCCAAGGGTGACCGGGCCAAGCTGTCATACTATAGCCACACCATTTACCACCAGCAACGCTTTCTCACACACACACAAACACACACAAACACACACACACACACACACACACACACACACCGAGTGTAATGATGTTAAATTGTAAAGACCCTCTGAGCTGAGCGAGCGAGAGAGACCGCTAGTGAACAAAGGCGACTGTCAGCCTCCTCCCCTCCCCTCCCGCCCCCCCCTCTCCTCCTCCTCCACACGAGACAAAGAGCCATTTCTTAGGCACCGTCCACGCACAGAAACATCCCCTGTCCTCATACACGCAGAAACGACGCTGTTGTCCGACGACTGCACACACACGCACACGCACGCACGCACGCACGCGCCCGCACGCGCCCGCACGCGCACGCACGCGCACGCACGCACGGCGTTGAAGTACCGAAAGTAGCCGAAATGCCTACCTGTCCTGCAGTAGGTTTAGGATGCAGTTAAGGACGCAGTCTGGCACATGTGTGGGTGTGCAACACAGAGTGCATTACCTCAAAAAGATTTTGGAGCTTTCAGAATTATAAGCTGGCATTGAATACGGTACATAACATTAAACAAACACACACCACACACACACAGCCACGTGTAGGCTGTAAGCTACAGGACACACACGCCACACACACACACACACACACGATATGAAGGCACACACACACTGAATGAACTAGGGCTGCCCCCTTATAGTCAATGAATTGGTCTCCGTTGAGTTTCTTAGTTGATTGTATGTTCTATCTCCTGATAAATGATAAAACACATCTTTGGTATGCGCTGCTTAAAAAAGGTACATCTGCATTATTGCAATGCAGAAAACCTTTCACAGATTTGTTGATGAAATCGACTGATGGATTACACTGACAAATTCTTGTTAACTGAGAATTCCTTTAGTTTGGGACGGCTCTAAAAAAACAACAACCTTGCAAACAGAAACGTAAAAGCCAAGAAGCATTAAAGAGTTTTCTCCCCTACCGTCCTGCATGCTGTCACTCTTCTATCAGCTGTCACCCTGTGCTCGCTCGCTCTCTCTCCCTCCCTCTCTCACTCTCTCTCTCTCTCTCTCTCTCTCTCAGTGCACTGCTGCACTCTGCCCGACTGAAGACAAGTGAGAGCGGAGTGCATCCTAAACACACACACACACACACACACACGCACGCCACTGACGAATCCCTGAATGGGAGCCTGCTCTGGCCAATCAGGACGCCTGCAGAGCGAAAAGTGGGCTGGGCCTCCCGAAAGAAAGAGAGGGAGTACACGACAGAGAGAGGGAGCGTATTCATTCCTTCAGCGACACCTCTGGGATGTGACCCTCACAGAATGCACACACACTGTGAAGCCGTGACACGCACACACACACACACACACACACACACACACACACACACACACACAC
>JAOEHI010000019.1:3784271-3799549 GCA_025447815.1 Percopsis transmontana | reverse complement strand
CACACACACACACACACACACACACACACACACACCAAGTTGTCAGTGGAAACAAAGCACTGCTGTCCCCTGAGGGAGGCGCTCCACCTGTGCTAATCACACCGTGCACAAAAGGGAACACACAGCTATCACAGAGGCATTTAGGTTTCAGTTCCAGTGTAATGGACGTTCTAATCTACCGTCTCTTCTCCTCCGGCATTCCAGTTTTCTCCATCCCTCCGGCCCCCCCCCGCCCCCTCTTCCTTTGTGTCCATTGGCTCATCGCGTTTGCTTCATGTCTAAATCTCTCCATCGCAGTCTTTTAAAAACTCGATAATTCTCCCTCTCTCTCACACAGACACAACCACACACGCTATCAGACAGCTCCTCAGTCTATGTAAAGGCTAAACCAGCTTCCCGAAAAATTGCATTTATGGTCAATGAGGGAACACACACAAACCCACACAATACAAAGGGCTACCTCTTTAAACTTAGCTTGCGTGTGTAACTGCGTGAGTGGGAGTAGCTTGGGCATAGCATCTATTGTATAAGACCACTGACTCTGAGTTGTGTGCTGATTGGAAGGCCAACCTTAAAACCCAATTCAGAAATGGACACAAATGGAGAACATGTAAAAGATGTCCCCAGCTGTGTCTATCTTTACAGAATGTATTTTGTATTTTGCCTGTCACAGACGGCACAATTTCCCACATAGCCTGCCTAAAACAGGGGGAGTTTAAAAAAATAATAATTATAGTGAGTGAGGAGTCAGGGTCCAAGCAAAGCCTGGGATCACAGTGCGTGGCAGCATTTAACCTACATCCCCATGTGAAACGGGAGAGAAGACACACTGAGTTGCCCTGACTCCATTCACTCCACAACACAACACACAAAGAGAGAGAGAGAGAATAAGAATAGGAGAGTCCTCTTTTCGCGCATACCCTGAAGGAGGGATGTTGACTTGAAAGACGTAAGAGGCAGAAGGGGTAGCTATGCCTTCTGCCTCTTACAAGACACTTTCACAGACTATTAGTGTGTGTGTCTCGACCCCCCCCACAAAAAAAAAACCTATCAAAGATCGGGCTGAATATGAGGCAAATCAAGGTCACGGGGTGGATAAATGACCAAAAAAAGTAAGAGCTACCGGCAAATTCTATTCAAAAGCGCCTCAGTTAGGCGTCCCACATCTGCGCCATCCATCCAATATTCAAAGGAGAAAGGGGGAGGGAGTCAAATGACACTTGCACGATTGCCGAGGAATGGATGAATGAATTAAACAAATAGGCTGTAGGCTATGCGAATCAAGCGCATCCGACAGTTCACACTAGAAAAAGATCTGCTTCATTGGAAACGTTGCTAGTTTTCCCCCCGCTGTCCGGATCTTTGTGTCTTTCGGTCTATCCCATCCCCCATATCTTTTATGCGCTCAGTATATTTAACTATTTCGGACAACCGGGATGTACTGTAGGCTACACCAGCTCAGGCTTCGCAGCGTAATAAAATACATAATATGTGGTACTTATAGGTGATAAATGTGAAATAGTCTTAAATAGTCTTAAAAAAGATTATGTGGCATTATGCACTGGACCGAAAGGAATGGCTACAGTATTTCACCACTTTCTGATATTTCTTCAACATGTTGCCCTACACAGATATAATGTTGCAGTAGCAGATGCGGTCAGCTTTACTTACAAACCAGACCAGACTATTGTCTCCACATAAGCTGCCTGTGCCATTTCACAGCAGACTCGTAGCTACAGTATAGCCATAGCCTACTGCCTAAAAGCCAACCGAATATGGATCCAACAGAAATGGGATCAAATAGAAAACGAGAACAAACGGGGCAAGTCATTAGTGACACTATATCGAGTATTTGCGTGGCATTGTCACGAGTATTGTAACAGCAGAATCGCATTTTAAAACGATGCAATCGTGCAACTAACCATGCGACATGTATCTGGCCTGTATTAGAATTGTACCATCAGACAAATTAAACATCGAGGGGGGTGGGGAGCATATCGAGATTTTACGGACGCAAAACGTTTTTTTTAAACTCCATTATTCTTTTCGTAATCGTTTTAGAACTACAGCACATAGACCTCGTTCCACTAGACACTTGCTTTGCACGTTAAGATAAGAACCTCAAAGGTTTCACTAATTACTAAGTTATAACCCCCCATTCTTCCTCGCTTCATTCCGTGTAAGCTACAGTATAAGATGACATGTCCTACCTGGTGGTTGGTCCATTTCTATATAAAATATCAGCTCAGTGGAGTAGGGCATCATCACGTCCCTCCAATCATCTTCCTCTTTCTCCGTTGTCCAAACTGTATTATACATTGTTTTACTTCTATTTTACAGACGAAACACTTACAAAAAAAAGCGCACAGGTGAAAACGAAAAAACGACGTATAAAACCCTATCTATTTATCTATCTACTTGGACATGTCGGCGTAGTATCTGAATCCCTGCTTCAGACGTGAATAAATACAAAAGAAATAAGTGTATACAACAAGCACCAGGCTTCGACGGCTCCCTCCGACATAATAAGTTCAAGCTCTTCATGAAGGCCTATAAAAATGTCCCGACGGACGAGTAGAGCAAAAAGTAGACGCCAGCTCTACATTTCAGACCGTTCTTCGTTCGGCCGCCGGGTGCACGATTCATTTTAAGAACACTGACAAAGAGGCAGGGAGCGAGCCTCATCACCTCGGATGTACCACTGAGCTACCAGGCGCAGGGGGTTCCCTTTCAAACAATGACGCAACGAAAACTAGACACGGCGTTTCTGCCGTGTTAAACCGCCGACAGTGGTCGAAAATGACATGTAATATTTAAACCGCGTCACGGCTCGCCCCCTGCCCCCTTTTCAGATATTCACTGGCACCCAATTGATCGACCCCCGTTTCACAGAAGTATTTTGGCATCCCCATTGCTTCCTCCACTCCAAGTTACTTTTCAGGCTCCAGAGCTGCTGAGCCGTGCGCATACTCTCTGCATTTCAAACCAATAGGAAAATTATCTGCATCAACCTCCTCAGACCAAGTTGCAAATATTCAGGTTTTCCTATAGCCTACCTCCTGCACCTTCCGGCACAATGAGTGCACATGGCTGTTTTTATTCAGGGACATTTCTGTGAATGAGGTCTAAATAAAAATAGGATATAAAGGCCTTCCTATATCTGGAACACACTAACGGTCACAAAGGGAAATATTTTCAGATTAAATTTCTTTCAGTATCCTACAGGCTAGGCTACTACCCCACACAGTCATGAAACCCTTCACCTGCATACTGATGCTGGAAAAGATAGGACGGTTCATTTGGGGCACTGACATTTACAGAATCTGGTTAGAGCATTAAATCCTCAGTAACACACGCAGCCAGCTAAATGTATATCTCGTAAATCACGTGGTTCAATACGCAACAGTAAAGTAAATCGAACAGTTCTAGGAATATCGTGCTCCTCTACGGCCATGCCTCAGACGAGGCCAAGACCCGGCCCACCGCATGTCCGTATGCTAATCTCTTATTAACAGTGTCGGTCAAAGTGTGCGTGGCACCGGTGGCTACAGCTGGTCCGTCTCCCCATGTGCTGGCTGGCCTACATCAGGGAGCAAGGAGAAATTAACGGTCAGCCCTCCAATCTGTCCCCCACCACCCCCACCTTACACCCAAGCACCCCTCCTCTTCTTCTCTAATGCGCATCTCATCCGTCCAGAGGAGAGTTGGATGACTGGGGGTCGCCCCGGTGAAAACGGGGGGTTGGGGAGATTCAGTAAATGAAATCTTTTAAATGCTGCAGCCCAAGACAATGTGTGTGTGTGTGTGTGTGTGTGTGTGTGTGTGTGTGTGTGTGTGTGCACGCACGCACGCATGGGGGCTGGCAGTTCCACAGATGGCTCGTGCCGGACTTGCACAGCCCTCAGCCTCTGTCTGTCAAGTGTGTCGAACAGGTTTAATTGCGACTCTGTGTGTGTGTGTGTGTGTGTGTGTGTGTGTGTGTGTGTGTGTGTGTGTGTGTGTCTGTGTGTGTGTGTGTGTGTGTGCGTGCACGTGGCCGGACAGATGGGTCGCTAACAATGACACAGGAACTGACTCTGCCCCTGCTTATTCATGGAAACAAAGAAAGAAGAAGAAAAGGCGAAGGGAGCACACAAGATATTAATCTGTCATCAACACAACCCTTAACCAAGAAACCTGTGAACAATACCGCAGGGTGGCCTCCATTAGCATAGCGTGTGCAGTAGCACATAGGAAGCATGTACCCACGGCTACAAACATCCATACACGCAGACACGCGTGCACGCGCGCACGCACACACACACGGTGCAAAACCGCAGTTGGTTAAATGACACCACACCTGCCATTCTCGTTTTCTCAAGTGTCCGCTAGAGAGAAAGAGTGCACAGGTGACCTCCTGGGAATCGGGTGTTGAGTTTGCCATTTCTGTCACCATGGACACCCAAAGTTCCACCGAGGCGCTAACAATGACTCTTTTAAGGAGCTGTTGGCTAAACAATTGACTTAGCCGGACAGCTTCCACCTTACAGCCACATCATTGAATATTACACGCAGAGGGAAAGCTCTAGGATGATACAAACAAGTCTCAAGCTGTTTGGTGCGCACCAATGAGCTTTTTCCTTTAAGTTTGGATCTTTTTGACAGATGTGAGCACGCACCCGCACTCACATCAAACAAGCGAGCTCTGGTCCGCCGAAAAACAAATGGTCTTAGTCCTCTTCCCTTGGGGGTGCAGGATATGTTAGTGATTAGGGTGGCCGGCGGAAGGTTGTGGGATCAATCCCCGACATTCCCAGCCCACCTGTAAGCATCCTTGAGCAAGAACCTCCACCTGTTACTTAATACTTGTTCTCGCTGTTAAAATATCAGTAATGACGATTGTGACGACAAACATACAGGACAAACTGAAACAATGAGTCAACAATTCTCACCCTCAAGGACACGTTTGCTTAAATTTTTTAGAAAAATTGCCATTACAACATGTAGAAGTTGTTGTGTTCTGTACAGTAGGAATAATGTCCAAAATTTTAATAATTTTCACAAAATTAAATTGCCCTGGGTTCGTCCTTCCTCCTGTTCGCTCCAGCCCCTACTAACACATAATCGCACATCATGTGCACCTGTGTGCACCTGTGGGGGGTATATGTTGGGGACTGTTTCAGTGTCTGTTTCATTGGCTATTGTGCTTCGATGGACCGTATGTTGGCCAAGAGCCTGACAATTTTTTCGTCTATCATTTAAAACGCAGAGCAAAAGCTCGTGTTTTTGTCCATCTTCGTGTTTGCGTGTTTTCGTTTAATCTTACACTTGCACTCACACACACGAACCCCGTGATAACATGAAATTAAACCAGCATCTTTGATTGCTTTAAGAACAGGGAGTTCAGGGGACTAGATTGTGTGTTGTGTTATGGCATTCGTGAGCGTGCATGGTCTTAAAGCCCTAAGCAAGTGTGTGCTGTTTGTGTGTGTGTGCATGTTATATCTTGTGTGTCTATATGTGGAACAGATCTGAGGACACACACACCACCTGTGAGCCAAGCTTGCACTATCAAAACCCACACAAGAATGCTGTGTCGGTATCTTTAAACATTAAACATAATACATTGATTTAACACCGACCCCTCTACACACACATTATGAGGTCTATTGGACCATGAGGAATGAGAGAAAGAAAGGCAGACATTAGGGCGATGCATGCAGACATGCTCGAATGGAGCAACCGTCACCCTGGAACACATTGGTATGGGGTCACCTTATCTGTGTTTTAGTGAGGCATGTGTCTGTGTGTCTGTGTGTGTCATCCTTTTTTGGCTCAGCAGATGGGAGAAGGTCTGAGCAATGAAATTGAGATCATAGGAACAGATTTTTTTATTGTGGCATTTCAGAGGACTTTGTGTATCACGTCTGGGTGTGTGATATTACTATAACAATTACAATTCATCATTTGACGCTTTTTATCCAAAGCGACTTACAATCACAGCAGGTAGGGGTTAGGCATCTTGCTCAAGGATGCTTACAGGTAGGCCAACTCTGGTGCTCGAACCCACGACCTTCTGGCTGGGAGTCCAACACCCAGACCACTAGACTATCCTGATATTCCCATTTTATGCTAACAATAATGACTTCCGTGTGTGTGTGTGTGTGTGTGTGTGTGTGTGTGTGTGTGTGTGTGTGTGTGTGTGTGTGTGTGTGCATTAGTAGCCCATTGCTTCAGTAGGTGCCACAGGGAGGTGTATATCTGCCTTACGCATCTGCCTTCATATGCCTGACTTATTACTGTCTGTACAACAGACAGGAAATGGAGTGTGTGGTTACATGCACACTGCACATTGGCTTTTATGGGTAAGGCCGGGAAAGGGGGTTCTTATTTGCCTCGCTGCAAACCCAGACCCAAGTTAAATAATGCACATTAAATAGACAAATTCAAAGTGAGGATAAGAAGGAAACAGAGAGAAGGAAAGAGAGCTGATTACATGGGTTTGCTAGTTTGAATGATTGCCTTATGGAAACAAGGTTCCAGAACTGTACAGGAGTGTTTTCTTTTTTTAAATGTACAGTCATATGACTGCGGCTGGCTCAGTGCTTGGTCTATTTCTGTGCTTATTATCTGCACCCTTCAGTGCTTTTATATTCCGTCCACCGTAATAAATAGACGGGAATAAACAATTTAACTGTAGACTAGGACTAGGCCGTTCCCCGTACTAAACATTGCATGCTAGAGTCGGGGGGCTGGGGGTAATGCACATATGCATATGTTAATACGTATGCAGGGAAGTTCACACAGACACAGACAGAGAGAACGGTTGCATGATGTGGAGTGGCACTTTGCTATACATTATGCATGAGCATTTCTGCAGGGTGCAGCGACACACATAGCGGGTTAAACTGCTTCGTTAAGATTCACAGAGAGCTGTAATAAGCATTTCTATTTGACAAACATTCAATTCTCCTGTTCTCTCTCGTATAAGGTCACAGGTGCCTGGCAAACTGGAGCTCAGGGTTAACTAGACCTCGGTGTCTGTGTGTGTGTGTGCGTGTGTGCGTGTGCGTGCGCACCATACGGGAGACAGTGCCGGTGCACGCAGTCACAGCGTCAGTGGGATCACCACGGCAGCGAGCCACACAGAGAGGCCATATTTCCTGCTACAGTTACATATGGCTGCTGAAAAACACTTTGGCTACGGCCGAACCCATACGGATACGGACACAAGACGTTTTGGGACATCTTTTACTTGAACACAATTATTACTAAAACTAATTAAAAAAAAAGCATCTAACATACTAGAGAATAGAGAATAACATTTAGACATTTTTTGAAGATGTTTCTATGACTGTGAGGTGTCAGTAGTCCGTCATGAATAGAATCAAGTTTAGTCTAGAAGGTTAGTTATTGGTTAGGACTAATATTATCCAGAGACCCAATATTGTTGCTTCCTGTTAAGATAATATAAGATATAAGATACTATGGCAATAATTTGTCATAAAGTACAGTGGTTGATTTGGACATGTCTCTCAAAATGTTACCTCAAGAACTAATAATGTTTGAGCTCCAGGTTATAGAGAAACACCCTAGAGGCTAAAAGGCCTACATGGAATACTAAGACACTTCCACTACAGTCCATGTCGTTTTCTATAGACGAGCTCTAACTTAAACTCTAAAAAAAAGGCTTATTGTGTTGAAACGAACAGTTTCAACACAATAAGTGCTTGACTGGGTCTCCAACACATCGAGTTGGTCTTATGCTTAACCATCGCCTCCTTCCTGATCCATTTATCCTCGTTCCAACAATATGATACACGCTTATTGTCCAGAACAAACTCTTCTCTTCCAGCTGGCTGACGGGACAGGTCCTAGCAGGTACTCACACACCAGGCGAGTAGAATGAAGTGCTAAAACTCAAATCATTTCAAACAATTATTGACACGGCCTACTGAGAAGCCTTTCTTTGAATTTCCCTGAAACCAGTGCTGTCGCTAAGCCACAGATCTTACTGGTCAAAAGCTGTTAAAAGATGAGGCAGATAGCCATGAGAGCTCTGCGAGGGGGGTTCTTTTAATATTGTATGTGGGAAAATGTAGAATCTCCAGTCGATAAGGGACAAAAAACGAAAACTTATCTGTGATCATTCTTATTTTATTTAATTTGGTTTTGGAACCGTGCTTTACAACTTCAGTTTTTATATATTTATGGTCATTATGGTATTTTTGATACTCTGATTTCGCCTTAGTTTTACTACAGCAACCTTGCAGGCAAAGAGGAAGGTATAAGGTGATACAATAACTTTGTTTGCCACTCCTCTCTCTCTCTCTCATTCTCTCTCTCATTCTCCCTCTCATTCTCCCTCTCTCTCTCTCTCTCTCTCTCTCTCTCTCATTCTCCCTCTCATTCTCCCTCTCTCTCTCTCTCTCCCTCCCTCCAGGCAGGACAGACCCCGCCCAGGGCTGGTAACAGGTGATGTAATCTTGAAATGCGAGCAAGGATCCCATGATACAACGCTCCTGTGACACTGAAACAGGTAGCAGGCAGGAGCTAGCAGTGGCTCCTGCCTGCTGATCCGGCACTGGCTCTCTTGTTCATTCATCGGAAACAGTATTGTGTTTCCGATGAATTCTCTGTTCAAGCCCCCAAACCACTTCATCTCTCTATTGCACTGGCCTACATATTCAAAGTTTTAGTGTCTCTTGTTCGATCACCCAGCTCCCCCCTTTCTTATTTGTTCTCTACCCACACAGACCACCCCTCTGCTTTTTCTGCTTCAACTGGTTGTCAAGGCAGCAGGGCTCCATGGCTCAGCATTGCTCATGCAGAGCAGAGCCAGCCAGCTAGGGCACACACACACACACACACAGGCGGGTGAGGGGCCAGAAATACCTATGACCCTTTTATTGATACTACAGTAGACATTAGCATGGAACTGTCTCGCCTCCACAGGAATATGCAGTAATATTGGTCACTGTGTTTGGACGTTATAAAAAGCCTACAAACCTACATTGGGCGGGCGTTCCCCTGGTAACACCATCCTGATTTTGCAAGCTCCGCCTCTGCGATTTGTTTTCATTTTGCATATCAGTCTGGGAACTCTCAAATGAAAACCATTTGTCAGTCTGGTAGAGGGCCATTGCCCAATCAGCGTCCAGGTGATGGTTTAGTTGGTGTAGACAGCACTGAAGTGTTCAGAAAATCATCCCCACATGGGTCTTTTAATACACATGATTTTAATAAAGGCGGTCCAATCGCTAATTAGATTGACACCTGTTAGCGCCGCCTCCACGACAAACGACTCTGACTGGAGAGCTTCCAGACTGAAATGGTGGAGCTAGCGGTCATACTTTGAGAAGCAGTCCGTGTTTGTGAGACTGAAAGCCACTCGCTTGCAGCCTAACCTTGTTCTCGAAATGTTCTAAACGAGCAGTCTGACGCTGATCACACCACTCGTTGCAGCTGAGATGCAGCTGCGGTGGTTTCTAAGAACCACAATTCATCCTACATGCGCAAAGTGCACTGGGACAGAGTGCCCGGGCCAGTAAACTCTACATTCATGAATGTAAAGGGCCTGAAAACTGAAAACGATGACAACAACTTCGCAACCCGCACCAGAAGAAACAACATCAACAACAACAACAACAATGGCGGACTGTTTGTGCTGCTGGCTATGCTTGGTTTATTAACGCTCTTGCTACAAAACCTGGAATTGCGTCACTACGATAATCGGTGGAGGCGCATTAACTACATGCGCCAAATTATATTAACTCTACCTCTCTTGTCAGTGGAAATGCCTTGAATTAAAGCACAATGTTATTACAAAGTGTCTGTCATCCTGCAGCAGTGCCTATCTTCTGTGGTGTTTTGTATGTATATGAGTGGCAAAGTTACCCCGCCACCTACTGGCCTGGCATACAGTATATACTCCAGCGTTTTCCCTCGTTTTTGCGTTTCCATGTGGACGCGGAGGAGATTTTCCGCTCTTTCTTTTTGAAACAAAACTTCTCAGTTTTCGCAAAAACTTTTATAGTTTCGGTGAGGACGGGGCCTGAGTGTGAAAGGGCCTGTGTGTGTGTGCGTGTGTGTATGTGTGTGTGTGTGTGTGTGTGTGTGTGTGTGCGTGTGCGTGTGTGTGTGTGTGGAGGGGGGGGGCGGGGGAGGCAATACTTTGTCTACTTTCCTGTTTTATGCTTTGAGGCCTAGTTTTGTCAACGGCTTCCAACAGTGATCAAGCACTTCCAGACCCAGAGCAGAGGCAGAGCACCCCTGGATAAGATTACAGCACAAAGCAAACACACCCTGTTTGACTTCTAACGTATCAGTCCCGACTCTCCCTCTCCGCATTCCACCCCCTCCCGCCCCCATGCCACAATGGACCTCACTCTCCCATCCTACCTGGGGCTAGCCTGAACACGATACGTGTCAGGACCGAGCTGAGCTGCTGACTGCAGAGCTGGAAATGACATTCTTTAATCTCTTTGAACACATCTTTTAAGATTATTTTTATGCGTTGCTTAGTGACAGTAGCATCTCATGACTGGCTACAAGTAACAGTGTTCTGGTTTGACCCGGACTGGCTGTTACGGGCCCCTCACATGATGTGACCTAGGCTTGGGAGGAAGGGGGATTACAGAGTGTGTCATCCCTTTAAGGGCCGGGGGATGGAAATGAGTAGGCAGCACAGGCTGAGGCCTGGGCTAGGATTAGCCCAATGGCGCTGGAGTCTCTCATTGGAGTCATTGGAGTCTCTCTTGTTAGCTTGTGCTGGGTCAGTACGTCTCATTCTGTTGGTTCTTATAGGAAAAAGCAAAGATGACGCAGGCAGCTAGCTAGCTAACTAGCTGCAGTACAGTAACTCATAAGCAAGGCAACCCAGAAAGAAATGGCAGCACAAACATTGCTGATGGAAAAAAACGGCGTGTATAGGATGGCAGGTGTACAAACATGGTTACCCTGAAAGCCAGTGTTTGTCTGTCACACTAACACACGGCCTGCGGTGTGGTGACAAAGGTGTAGGGTCACCAAGCACACAGGCGCATAGAAACCAGACACACACACACATGCACACAAGCACTGCGTGACACCTACAGTTTACACTCGGCTAAATGAAACATATCTGCCTGAGCCAGGCCGACACGAGGCGGATTCCTTTAGTACGGAAACGGAGAATCTGAAGAGAGAAAATGCAATGGAAGAAGAGAAAAGATGTGTGTGAGGTGAATAAGATGGGCATGTGATGGCAGTGCCAAGAGCAGAGCTGGCACGGGCCGACTACAAGCGCGGGAGGCAGAGCCAAACCCCGACACGACAAAAGGCCCCCGACTACACCGATGAATGGGATGCTAGCAAAAACAAGATATTACACAGACACCATTTCCACCTGCTCCTGCCAGGTTAGATCACTTTAGTGGCACTAAGTGTTCACTTTGAAACCAAATAGCATATGGCTTGCTCTTTGAGAGAAAAACTACCAGATTATAAAAACTGTCTGATCTGCAAATTGAAAGTCTTTCATGAATGGACAGTACTGTAGGCATATGTATTATGGCATTACTTCATTGATTGTTTTTTTACACATGATTTGAAGTGCTTTAGCCCCAATGTCTTTCTTAAAATAATAGTTTTACTTGCTATTATTCCAGGATATGGAATAAGGTCCTCTGAACGAAAAATTTTTCTATTTATTCCAGCATATTTAGAAAAACATAATTTTTTGATACATAATGAGTTGTGGAAAATAACTTTCCTGCCAACTATCTGCCATGAAATATGGAGTTGGCAACTTTTACAGAGCAGTGGCCAAAACCAAGTTTGTCAGTTCAGTCAGTGACACCATTTTTATCCTATCACAGAGCCACATAGACATTTCCACACTCGCCAACGCGGTATTGTGTCATTTATTTGGATAACCTACAGTACATACGGTTTATAGTGTATTTTCCCTGATAATAAAAATGCATGTCAAATAGACCACTGATATATTTACCGTAACGGCTACCCTGTCTCGCTCTAGGGCACTTTAGCAGGGTGGATGCACAGGGGCTTCAAACATGCCCCTACCTTGTTTTGCTTACGGGGTTGTCTTTTTATGAAGTGAAAGAACACCCCAGGAGAGCGGGGGACCATGACTGTGGACCATTTGAACAAGACACACAGAGTGAAGAGAAAGAGCCTGGGGCTGTACACACTGAGTAAAGAATAATGCCATTGATGTTGACATTACTAACCTCTGTAGTCTCTCAGGCCTGCTGACCAGATCCAGTTTTACTTTGTATGTGTGTGTGTGATTGTGACTGTGTTTTGGCCTCTGTCCTTAATCCTGAGGTGGACGGGCTGAAATACAAGCAGATAGAAGACAATCTTGCTTTTCTTGATCTTGGATCGATTTGTCTGAAATGATTCAATACGCCGTGTTTGAATTTCATTATAAACAACTTGGACTTGGCTGTGCCATTCAAACCAAATTCAAAGAGATAGCACTTGATACATTTCATTCACCTCATTTTGTCAAAAGGCTACAGGAAGAAATTTGGTATCAAAGCACAGGAGCAGAAAGGTCTCAGCTAACTGTTCTGTAGCTAGCTTACGTGTATTTTGCAGCATCATTCCACAGCCTGGGTGAAGAACTGTGCAACGCATACAACCAGTTCTGCAGCTGTTGCCTAGTTGAACCACATCTATTATTCTGTCTTACCTGAGACAATATATAGAAGAGACAGACCACTTCAAGAATCCTGAATAGAACTCTATGGGAGGAGTCCGTAACGCCAAAGATGGCGGTTTGATGCACACATCCCGCCCCTCTCCCCAAAGAGCCAATCGTCTGCTTTATAACGGCCAATGAGGCAGGAGGCGTAGAGAATGGCGTGAGCCTATGCGCTATGTAGGAGGAGGAGTAGAGAGCAGTGTGCGAGGGGCATACGCTCTCAGAGTGTCAAACTAAAACGTTTTTGTAACATTGGTTTTAACCACAAGGATAATACAAGGATAATGGGTACTGTCCCTTTAATGGAGTTGGTTCTTAAAAAAAGCTCAAGGATAGAATGATGTACAAAGACATGCCACAGATATGAGAAAATAGAAACAAAATGGAAAAATATCTTAATCTATGTCCAACTGTTATTCAACTAAAACAATGATATGTTATAAACAGCATATTGCAAATGTGAAATGCAGTTAAACCAATGTGCATAAAATGGAAACACGTTAACTCAAGCCAAGAAGAACTCTCCCCAACTGACAACAACACATTCAGTGTTCTGCGAAATTAAAGAAACTCTTGCTTATCTTAGGTCATCCAGTAGAAGGAGTTTCCATTTCAGAAGTTGCCATGGAGAAGCTTGCAACTTCTCAGCAGCAGCTGAAGACACAGGCCTGTTCTGTCACCTCGTGCATTTTTATAAACTTCATCAATCCCGTTGCCAATAGCAACAACTGCTTGAATATCAAAGTGTATTTGAGTAGTGGCTTATTCTCATGTTAACACTAAGGGGATGTCAAATGGACCATACAGTACACGAATGTGTGGATAGCATTTGTGGGGTACCCGAATGCTTGCGGGCTTAGATACTGTATCACGTGTCTAGGTGTGACAACTGACACCTGCGTGTGTGTGTGTGTGTGTGTGGATGTGCAACACTGCCACTTTTTCTTCTATCCCTGTTGGGCTGTTTAAATAATTGAGTGACCGAAGCCTCCCCAGGTCACCTGCTATGCCCATCAGTAGACATAGCCTTAAGTTTCCCCTAATAAAGACAGTGTGTCAGTTTATGCATTACATTTAATCTCCAAAGAATAAAGGCTTGTTGTTACTGGCTTATGAACTCAGGGCATACCAGTCCTGTCCTGAGACTGAGATGAGAACTGTACTCTGGCCTAGATTCTGTCCCGGTTCACTTAAGGATACAGGGGACAAGAGGACAGACCTCACAGGACAATGTAAGATGATCCGGGCCTAATAGCAAGGCAACCCATGTGGCAGTACCGGGCCAATACCCTTGCCAGGTAGGGGTGGCACATTGGTCTGTGTGCAGACCACAAAAATAACAGGAAATTGGAAATGTTTTTTTTTTTCGTCAAGTCAGGGCTTCGGCAGACACACTGGGTTATTTAGGTTGTTTTACAATTGCCCGATTAAAGACATTTTAGTCAAACTGTATTGTTCTGTTGAGTAATATAATCGAATGCCTCTATCTAGTTTTTGCAAAGTAGCGACATGTTTTGTTGAACGACCAAAGACCAACGTTTTTGGAAATGACTAAATGTAGTTTAATTGTGTAGTGCAATTTTAAGAAATCTAAAGAATGAAAGCAAACACAATCTCTGGTTTTGTATCGCAAATCACATAAAAGCAAGACTCCCGGTGATTTAATCAGCAGTGTCTTTCACTGTACCATACTGTACAATCCAAACTCCATCTACATGTCTGTAGGGCCTTTAAATTGTTCATGGTGTGTCACAGGGTCTTTACAGAGGGTCTGTGTAAACTTTAGGTATGAAGTGGTTGTTAAAACCAGTGCTCAATGTTCAAATTAGAATATTGTCCAAACATACAAACATACAAGGTGAAATGAGGTCAGAATTTCATGCTCCCCTGGTCAGGGACTGTGCTTCCAGCCAGTCAGTCAAAGCAACCATATGTTGCGGGGGGGTGCAGATTAATGTAAAGCGCTGTGTCCTGCTGCATGGGACTGATTGCTTGGAGAATCCCCAATATGCCTTGCCCTGACACAAATTATACTAAACTATCAGAAAATAAAGGTCACACTATTAGTGCTCTCACTAGAAAAGGTGTAACATATATGATAAACGGTCAAGCTAGCCACAGCTCCGGCTGTGACTCCCAACTTTTCTCCTGTGTTTCTCCCGTCCTCCTCCTCCCCCGTGTGTGCATGTACGGAGGGCGGGGCTTACCTCCTCCGGCACCCGGCTCATCTCCACACCTGATGGTCCTCAACGCATCAACCCCAGCTCTCCTGTCATTCCTCGACAGATTGTTCCGTCCGCTCAGTGGTATAGGGACTCTTATGCCTAATGAGCGTTTTTCTTATGTCTCAGGACTCGAGCTATGGTTCTCTACCATTCACTACTACCTGCCTCCGCTCAAAACCCCTGTCACTCTTCACCCTCGCCCGCCTGCCCGCCTGCCTGCCCGCCTGCCCGCCTGCCTGCCTGCCTGCCTGCCTGCCTGTCTGCCTGCCTGCCTGCCTGCCCGCCCGCCCGCCCGCCCGCCCGCCCGCCCGCCCGCCCGCCTGCCCGCCTGCCTGCCTGCCTGCCTGCCTGCCCGCAGCTCA